>SPJY01033452.1:2232281-2307129 GCA_005191435.1 Raddia distichophylla | reverse complement strand
AACTTAGCAATGTATGTCGGGGCGGGCGGCCGTCTAGGGCTAGGGCGGGCGGGCGTCTAGGGCGTCGTGGGAGGGAGGAGCCGAGGAGGAGGGGGCGGGCGGGCGTCTAGGGCGGCGGCTGAGGTTTGGGGACTGGGCGTCGGGCTCCTGGGACGGCTGTGGCATGTGGCCAGTGGCCTTTGGGCCCGCGGGAGGGGGTGTCTTGCTATGGGCCACGCCTCGGGCCACGGCCCGGGTGGCCCTAGGCCTGGGTCCGCCCTGCTTCCACGTCTTTTAAGTGGGTAAAGATCACTGAACATCTCTGTCCTGCAAAGACCATGGCAGGCCGTTCCCCTTCGGATGGCCATGTTATCCGAAAAATCCTGTCCGTACATTCCACCCTTACCCACCACGCCGTTAATAATTCCTCCCGCTAGCTAACCACTGATGCGCGCATCCTGCCATGCTGCTACATACATGTTTATAGACTTCCATATCCACAACCTTCAAGGATTGGTTGACCCTGAAAAGTGAGAAAAGCATCTTTGACATCCTTCTTTGTGTAACCTCCATTGTCGCAAAATAATAAGTTTCTTTGAAGAAAAACTGCACGAAAGTAATATCATTTTTTTAAAAAAAACCTTCTAATTACAACAAAACCAAACGGACCAAAAAGCATTCAAGGATTGGCTAACTCTGAGAAAAGCATTTTTGGCATCCTTCTTTTGTAGTAACCTCTATTTGGAGTAACCAGTAAGTTTCCCTGAAAAAAACTGCACGAAAGTAATATCTCTTTTTTTTTTGGGTTAAAACTTGCACGAAATACAATTTAGATTAAAGGCCAAACCGATCTAGCTAAATGGCAATAAAAAAAATGTTGCACAATTTCCCTCTTGCTACTAAAACAACAAGAAATGTCACTGAGCAAATCCTTTTGATAAAATTATTCAATAACCTCTCTACCAAATAATTAAAATATCTTTTTAAATATAGACTCCTAAATTATACTAATACTATTCGATCCATAAAATTGGTTACGCCACATATCATGCATGGTTGTACTCTAACTAGGACAGTACGCGAGCCTGCGGCGCGCCGTTGGATCCGGCGTACGCATGCAGGCGAACGGCGAGGACGCACAGCCATCGGATCTGGCGAGCGCGCGCAGACGAACGGCGCGCAAGGCGACCTAGAGCGAAAGAAGCGCAGGACGGCACGTGGCGGAGTACACGTGTCACGCAGGCAAGGGCAACGCTAGTGTGTTATACTCCCTCCGGTCGGGAATAGTTGACGCCGCAGGCTTGATAAAAAAGTTCAAGAAAACTTGACGTTTGACATGATTCACAATTTTTCTTCCAACTTTGTCCCTTTGCCTCTCTAAATCCCCTTTGTCGGTGTCTGGGAATCGCGCTCCTGAAGAGCAGCGGGTCCACGAACCGGCAGACGAGTTCGTAGTTGGTGTGAGGCCCAACGACAACCCTTCTCAGCAACCCGGGTGGCGGCCAAGCCTGCAGAAGGCTAGGGCCGCGCGGTCTTCCCGGACAAGGGTCTGGTGCGAAGCTCTATATTCTTTTCATCACTAATATTTTTGTTAAAGGGCCAAATGTTTCTATTCAATGAAAAACCTCCACAAAGATTAGAACTAAAATGATTTTGTAGAACTGAGTTACATGACTTAGGATTTCAGTATCCCCCTTTATTATATTTCCTTCATTTACCAGCTTAGTGCACTGCACTGCGGTGCTGTGTTTGCTTTGGCATCACTGACTGATGCATGTATGCCGTTGTTAGGGACATTGCCATGGAATACTCAACTTGCGCAAGAGAGTTGATGCTGCAGCTCACGAGGGCAATCTCCGAGAGCCTGGGTCTCGACGGTGGCCGCATTTCTGAAGCCCTAAACCTTGAGTCCTGCTTCCAAATGCTCATCGGGCATCTGTACCCGCCAAACGCCAGCTTGGTCGACGGTGGGACTTCGGGATTACCGGCTCACTCCGACCATGACCTCCTCACTCTACTCTTCCAGAATGGCGTCGATGGACTCCAGGTCAAGCACAATGGCCAGTGGTTTCTCGCGAAGCCCCTTCCTGGCTCGCTCTTCGTCGTCGCCGGCGATCAGTTGGAGGTGACTAAAAACTTCACACTTCTCTACTCTTGGGAATGTAAAGGACCGAAAAAATCCGGCGAGATTTAGATGTGCGTGTTCTGTACATATGGTTGTAGATTGTGAGCGATGGAAGGTACAAGGCCCCGCTCCACCGCGCGTTGGTCGACAACGACAAGGGCAGGATGTCATTCGTGTGCCCCATAGGGCCGAGCTTTGACGCCATCGTCGGGCCGGTGCCGGAGCTGGCACGGGACAACCGTCCCCTGGAGTTCAGGAGCATCAAGTATGGAGACTACATGGAGCAGAGGCAGCAGGGAAAGAAGCTCGACGAGATACTCTTCCGGCGAAGTGAATAATTCAGCTGGAACTGCTCCAACATATTCAAAAGTATAAGACCTGATTTGAATTAAAACGATCTTTGAAACTGTACCTTCATGTTTGGTTTCTCTTGTTGTTCGCAATAATAAAATGGGAGGCACTATTAGGTAGACGTCTGCCATTTCAGCATTTGTGCAGGCACATACCACGTATATGCATGCACACATCACACAAAAAAATTCCACAATCGCAAAACATTTTTTCAAATAAATGGAAATGTGGAAAAACAATAGAAATTTAGTTGAATTTTTGTGCCTGCACGATTTCTTCAAAAGTATAAGACCTGATTTGAATTAAAACGATCTTTGAAACTGTACCTTCATGTTTGGTTTCTCTTGTTGTTCGCAATAATAAAATTAACACCATTAGAAAATACTTTTAAATACAAATTCAATGATGTTATTTGTAAGTCACGAAATCTATATATTTTTAAATAAGTTTATTGATCAAAATTAAGAAGGTTCAATTTTAAAATAGGTTTGCCTTATATTTTGGGAGCTAATAAACGGTATACATCTCCACCGTTGGATCACCCACGCTTTTCGATTTTCGCATCGTGTTGTGTTCCCCGCACGCGTAGCGCTCTGCTTCCCGCGCTGCTTTCCGTGGAAACTGGAAAGCCCGTATTGTCCGATTACTGTGCTGTGCTCTGTGCTCCTTCCCGCGTTGCGTTCCACGATCATTTCACGCGCTGCTTTCCCGTTTGCTTCCCGCGTGGCCGCGTTTGCTTCTCTCATTTTTCATCGTAGGCGTAGCATGTGTGCGGATTGCGGAGGATGTGGGCAGAGGCGCAGAGCAACGTGAAGGAGATTGCGTGTGGCAGCAACTCGATTGATAGCATATGCTGTTGCACATTGGAACTTTTATGATAAAATAACTTTGTACTGTTGAGATATCATAAAAGTCTGGTACTCTGGTATTTGAAAGTCTGGTACACTGGTATTTGATCAGGTACCCCCGATACAACATTCTCCCAGTATGTCCAAGGGTGGTACCCTTATGTCCAAGGGTGGCAGATTAACTTTGCTCAAGGCAGTTCTCTCGGCCATGCCGTCCTACTTTCTCTACGTCCTCCATCCTCCGAAGTCCGTCCTCCAGAAGATTGATCAAATTAGGAAAGCTTGGCTCTGGCGGGGCTCCAACTCCGTGACCAGCGGTCACTGTCGAGTTAATTGGAACATCGTCTGCTCCCCCACCTCCCTCGGGGTCCTCGGGGTCCTCAACCTTAGCCTTTTCGCCAGATCGCTCCGTACTCGATGGCTATGGTTGAGCAAGTCTCCCGCCCCCGCCCCCTGGGCTGACTTTCTAGCCATTCCCCCCCAATCGGACTCGGACCTGCTACGTTTGGGCTCCTCTATAACCCTGCATAGTGGCTCTTCTCTGTCCTTTTGGGAGGATCGCTGGCTCTCCGGTTCTGCACCAAAGGATTTGGCGCCACAACTCTATGCAGCCACATCCAACAAGTCAAGATCAGTCCGAGACGCTCTCTCCAACAACAACTGGCTACACGACCTGAGAAGAAACCTGCTTCCACAGAGGCTCCCTTAGATGGTCCCCGAGCTCTTCCTGCTTCTCGACAGACTATCCCGCGTCACCCTTGCCGACGGCGAGCCGGACCAGCGCACCTGGCGTTTCTCGCAAGACGGTTCTTTCTCCGTGCGCTCGGCATACCGGCTGCAGTTCACTGGCCGTTGCCCAGCCCCACCACTGCTTAATGTCTGGAAGATTTGGGCGCCGTCAAAATGCAAGTTTTTCCTATGGCTCCTCTTGCAGAACCGTATACTGACCGCGGATGCTCTACAACGACGGCAGCTCCCCAACACGTATTTCTGCACCCTTTGCCGAAGGAACTTGGAGACTCCAGACCACCTATTCCTGCATTGTAATTTCAGCTCCTTCATCTGGAGCAGACTAGCTGAGATCTTCGACAACCCTGCTCTCAATCCAGCCACAAGGGAGGAGGTCTGCATCAGCGATTGGTGGGAAAGCATTGCCTTACGATCCGGGACCAATAGCGGAATCCTCTCGATCATCTCTGCCACCTTTTGGCACCTCTGGATCGAGCGTAACAATCGCATTTTCCGTTCGGAAGAGAAACCCCGCCTTCTGTCCCTTCAGCATCTGATCGACGAGCTGCATCTCTGGGAGGCAGCTAGTGCAACCTTAGTTCCCGTGTAATTAAGCGTAGTTTTCAACTTATTTCCCTTGGGGGGAGGGGAAATCCCCCCATCCTGTATGTTTTTTCTCCTTTTGATCAATACAAGGCAGTTTTCCTGCCCTTTGTTCAAAAAAAAAACATTCTCCCAATACCATGCACTCCCTCCGTTCCAAATTATAGTTTACTGTTGACTTTTGGATATTCTATTTTAGTATTCGTCTTATTCAAAAAATATATGTAAATATTATTTATTTTGTTATGATTTGTTTTATCATTAAACATACTTTAATCATGACTTATATTTTTGCATGTTTGTACTAATTTTTTGAATAAGACGAATGATCAAAAGGCGTGTTCAAAAGTCAACAGTGAACTATAATTTGGAACGGAGGGAGTATTACTCAATCCAATACAATGTATTACTCAATCCAATACACAACGATAGTCAATACTCAACTTGGTATCCTGACTCAACATCTCCAATACTCAATCTCCAATACTCAATCTCCAATAGTCAATGATAATTCCATACGAGGCGATACCCTGATACTCGACGATACTTATAACAATCGACCTTATACTATTGAACTCAATCCGATAACCCTGGCCGAAGGATATCTATCTGATACTTTACGATATCTACATGATATTTCATGATACCTCAACGATATCTAATGATACCATATGTTGTATGATACATATCCGATACTTGATGATACATATATGATACCTTTATGAAATTGAATGATACGAATATGATGCTTGATGGCACTGAATGATACTTTTGATACTTGATGATACTAAATGATACTCCCTCCAGCTTCATAATATGTGTCGTTTTGAACATTGACACGGTCTTTAAAATGCAACATTAACCATCAGTTACTAATAAATTTATTTGTAAAATTCATGAAAATATGATATAGTGAAAATAGTTTTCAAGGCGAATTTATATATATGATTTTTGTGTACACAATCGAAATAGTTTAAAAGATGTTTATAGATAAAGTTTTAAAACTTTGACTTAAAACAAACCTAAAACAATAAATATTATAGAACCGGAGGGAGTACCAATCTGATAGCTACCAAAGCGTGGAACGGTGGGCTCGTTCGTAAGTCCCGAAAATTGACATGATGTTATACGGGTTTACCATAAAATCATACATTGACTACAGCACTTTTCATGAATTTAGTGCTACTTTACAAACCTCCAACACTCAATTGCATTTGAACCAGCTCAGGGATCAACTTGCAAAATCACCGTCTTCTTCAAAATCTCCAAATCGGTGGATTCCAGCACCTTTATCCCTCCAATCTTAACCATTGACCAAACCAAGAAATGCACGTCAAATTGAGAGGAGTAGAAAGAGAGAGTGGTAGAGCTAGCGCAAGGAGCCGGTGGCAGCTAGCCATCCATTGGCCAGTGGCAACACGGCCAAGGCCGTCTAAGGTCTGAGGATGGGGTTGCTCACGGAGTCACGGTAGCTCGTCGTGCATCACAGGGCTAAGAAGAAGGCGAGTGGTGGCGTCCACTGCGTCACGACCCTCAAGGAGATGCAGGGCTCTTTAGTTGCAAAGTGGGCGAGACTAGGACGCAAGCATATGTGGAGGAAAAGTGGTCTCCCTTCCGTGAAGGGTTGGTACCGTGCACTACCCTGCGAGAGAGTGAGGAAGAAGCGGGGGCCAGGGGTGCAAATGGATCGGATTTGACTCAGTCGTCTTTCTGTTCTGCCTGAGGCCTAGCCGCCTAGCGTGTCTGTTTATCTGTTTGCTCCGCCTATTTCGCAGGTGCCTGTGGATGGATCTCACAGGAGGCGCAAGCAGGTGAGCAGGAATCAACAAATGGGCCCCATAGAAAGCCACATGCATCTCACTACTGCACACCTACACACAGGTGACAGTGACGCTTTTTCCCCGGATGCATGCGCAGGCGCGCGCTGTCGGCCGTTGGATCGTGGAAGTGTCTGGATTAATCCAATAGTTAGCACTTAATTAGTAAAAAGTCCACTAAATTGCTACTATTTTTCCACATTTTCATTTATTGGAAAAAATGTTTTGCGATATTGGAATTTTTTGCACGAGGTCTGATCTATTATAGATTTATTTTGTTTTCTGTTTATTATAGATTTCCTTTGTTTTCTATTTGTTATAAATTTTATTTTTTTTCTATTTTTCACGTCCAGAGATTTTTTGCTCGTATAATTTGCGAAATCGTGCAGGCGCAAAAGTTTTTACTAAATTTCTACTTTTTTTTTCACATTTCCATTTATTGAAAAAAAATGCTTTGCGATAGTGGAATTTTTTTTTGCTCGAGGTACTCCGTATGAGCGAGTGGTGGGAGACAGGGATGAGGCGCGCCTGCACAAAATCATATTTTGCAGGCGCCTGCCAATCAGTCACTCCCTTATCTGTTTGTTTGGAGGGCACGGTTTCCATTGTGTTTTTCTTCTAAATGCAATGAAAAATGAGATTTTTTTTTTAAAAAAATCGGTTAGTGCATTTATCATATTTCTAATCATTTTTTTAACGATTACATATGAATTCAAATATTCTTGAATACGGCTCAGATATCATAACGAATATGAATATGAATAGGGTATCTATGTTCAATTCAGCCGGATACGAATATTCTACAACTTAGGCATCAAGTTTAGGAATGATCATTTGAGGATGATGTAACTAACCATGCCACATTTGACATTCATAATTGAAACATAATACTCCCTTTGTTCCAAAATATAAGACGTATTTTGACTCCACAAAAGTCTTTAAAGGTAGAGTTTGACTGTTAGATTCCTCTATTATATATTATGAATTGCTATAATATAATATTGTATCAAAAAGCACTTTGAAATATGAACAATTTAGTACAACTTTGGCGTACTAATGGTGCATATTATTTGATTTATTTATCATCAAAATTTGCTAAGTTTGACTTTTCTCCGGTCAAAATACGCCTTAGATTTTGGAACGGAGGGAGTATTAGTCTATTGGTTCGAAATACTACGTAGACATGCAACAATATTACATTAGTTCCACCACTATTACCCGCGGCTGACTCTTGACTCTCTGAGACTCAAACGACCAGCAGTCTCAATCCAAATATTACCACCGGATGTCCGTATCCGTGTTTGTATAGGGTCTCAATTCTGAAACCACATCCATATTCGTATTCTGCAAAAAAAAAAAAAACAGAATAATATATGTGTTTGTATCCATTTTGTATCCGGATACGGATAATCCAAATATGAATAGTTTTTCTTTAGGACACGGACATCATATAATACGGAAAATCTGTATCCGTTTTGCACCCTTGCGTGTGACATCCTTATTTTAAAAAGATTTAAAATAAGCTTGTCAATTTAAAAGAATTTCAAATTTTCAAAAGATTTAAAAATGAGTGTCGATGCCTACGACCTCACGTCACGACCTCGAGGGTCAGGCTGCAAAATTTATAGAGAGGGTGAGTGCACCGCTAGGACCCTACAGGTTTTTACTCACTGCGCAACGACAGGAGGGAGAGCGCGCAAGCTTCAAGACGAGGCTTTTAGGCTTGTTCAGGCCTCTCGGTAGAGATAACAACTCTACAGCAGTGGTTCTCAGTTGGTTGAATCAAAGGAATACAAAGGGAGATAAGTGTGGTCCGTTGCCGATGAAGGACTCAGGCGACCACAGGGAACACTACTTCCTACCTCTAACTATGGTGCTCGTCTTCCTCTTTGATCGGTTTCCCGACGTGCGTGTCTGGGGTGTGTGTGTCTTGACCTGTATGGATCTAAGTCTCTCTCCTTGTTTGTCCCCTCCTTCGATTGCTGAGTGCAATCTTTTACAACTGCTTAGGTTGTGCTTGAATTCATCATGCCGTCAGCGCTAGCGGGTCCCACGTATTTAATGAATCAGTGAATGGCGCAGGGGGCGTGACCGGGGCACACTACTGTAGAAAGTTGATATCTATCTTGTCTGCTAGCTCAGGCCTACTTCTATCTCTGCATCGTTGCGCATGCACTGTTCCATCACCAATCTATCCCTATAGCGCATTTTTCGTAGCTCCCAAAACAGACGGGTCATCCCAAATGTCAGAGGGAGGAGTTTGTCGTCTCAAGTTGCAGCAGTTTCAGCAGTGCGCGACTTCAGTAGATGTGGTGTTTGAGGAGTCAAACGATGTAAAACGGTGCTAAAATTCGAAAAGCATGTTGATAACTCCTTGAAGTGCATTCCTACTGAGTTTCATCTGCTCTGGATCTGTGATTTGCAAGATATGATTGTAGTCATTCTGTTTCAGGTTTGTTTGAGTTGAAAGTGTTTCCTCCTATTAGTCCTTTGTCTTGTTGCTACGCTACTGATGTTGGTATTGGTGTTGTGATGTATGTATATCTATATTTTATAAAGAAATCTTCATTTGTACCCATTATTACTAATAGTGGAAGAAGTTTGGAGTGGACTGTGTCCCTCGGCCATGGTTTTTACTTCTTTCGGGTGGAGACGTTTTCCTAAGTCCTTATTTCAAGTATGTATGTTGATTCAAATATTCTAATAGTTGTTGGTTGAAACTATTTCTAAAGTGCACTATAAGATGAGGAGATTGAATTGTGTATAGTTTTCGTGTTGGTGACTTGTGTATTGTGGGTGTGTCTTCCCTCAATGATATGTATGCACAAATGCTGATAGACAAAAAGAGTATGTGAGCAAGTGATGAACAAAATCACAATATTCACGAGCGAATGCTAGCATTGCAAGTTTTTTTTTTTTTTTGGATAGCACTCAGTATGTAAATGATGCAACCCTTGTTGCAAAATGCAGGTCAAAGGTTTATATATTCTGTGAATATAATCTGTAATCCTCTAGCGGCACGGCGCTCAAGTTTACTTGATAAGCTAGCATCTTCAGAAACTGGCCGGCCGTCTGCTTTTTCTTCCAACTTTGCCCCTTTGCCTCTCTAAATCTGCCCCACGGCTGCAATTAAGCAAGCCGATGGATGAGGATGAGTAGTTGGTACCCGTAGGAGGCCGTGGGGGTGGAGACGATGGCGCCGCTCCCCAGCAATAGACGCAAGCACTCCGGCCGGCCCTGCCTCGCCGCCAGATGCAGCGGCCACCAAGAAGGATGCTGTGGCCAAGGCAACGAGGTGGGAGATTTAGAGAGGCCCAGGCCCCGGAGCTGGGCGGCTTGCGCCGGTGATCTGGAGGCCCTGACTGCTTGAGCAGGCGGGAGGCCGTAGGTGACGACGAGGGAGTCACCGGCGACGAACTGCGCCGAGGATGTGGTGGTGGAGAGGAGAGGCGGCGTGAAGGGCAGGAGGTGGCAGATTTGGTGCTGAGGAAGATGAATGACCAATGGAGTATAGAGGATAGAATGGTAAAAGGACATATTCATTAATTTCTGCTAAGCTGTCGGAAACGTCAACTATTCCCGACCTGAGGAAGTATAAGAGAAGATAGATTTACCGCTGTCTAAATATGGCAGAGGACGTGCATGGGGTTGCATCCCTACGGCTACGGGCTGATCTTTTTTGTCAATGGGAACGGTTTCCGGTAAGCACATGCGGCGATCTTTTCGCTTGTAACCAAAGTTCCTTTTTCTCCAAGCAAACAAATCGATTTTGCTCGTCGTACAGTTGCACCTGCCCGCCGTCCCCTATGGCCATTGCCCATTGCCCATTGCTCGTGCCACAACACAAAAAGAGCAACAGCTCGTACGATCGATCGTGACCTAGCAACGAACCTGCAGGCCGCAGGCACGTCCTAGTTCCATGTGATCGACATCCCTTCCATGTCCTGCACACAGGACCATCTTGTTATAAACTGCCTGTCGTTTCTGAAAGCTAGTTAAGCGTTTCGGTCTCTCAAAACCGTGCTTGAAAAGTTATAAAGCAGTTTTTTTTTTCAAAGTTTCTAAAAAGCAAGTTGAACCAAATAGATCGATTTTTAGAAGTATTTGAAGTCCAGCTTTGAGCAATTCGGTATAAAACATGTTGTGGTGAGCTTGCCTGCATCAGCCACCGGAGACGGCTACTCGACAAGCTTAGGACCGCAAGACTTTAATGTCACCCATCAAAGAGATACTAACGAATGGTATATCGTTTGAATGGTATAGATATTTTATTTGTGTTGTGTTGTGTTTTATAAACGTTTTCTACGGTTTCTATTTCAAATGTTTCGTACGTATATTTTACGAGTGTTTTATGTATTTCTCGCGGTGTCGTTTATGGTGTTTTATTTGAAACACCTGTTCGGTTCACTGCGCCCATAATTGTCCTGGTTGCTGGCGTCGCTGAAAGATTCCTTCTGATTTGCTTGCTTCTGCGGTTGACACTTGAAAGATCGAAACGGCGATCTACTTATCAAACCTCGTGACTTTCTTGCGCATTTTCGCATATTCTCCACACAAACTAGCCCATCGATTCACTGCAGACTACTACAGCCATTCGATCACCTCCTCTGGATGCTCTGGTTGCTCAATTAGTAACTTCTTTACTTCCCATAAAAAAGTTAATATCAACACGTGGTTGGGCGACCTACCCGACCTTCAGGCCTTCACAGTTCACAGTTCACACTGTCCACCTGTACTTCTGCCTGAACATATATCATAGAGATCAGCTCAGACCTCGCTTTCCCTATCTGAATTATCATCATGAATCATGCCCATCCCTGTAGCACAGCTGGTCAGAGGGAGAGAGAGCGACAACGAGAACGAGAGAGAGATTCGACTGATGTTGCATCATTTTATTCTTGAAAGGTACACTAATCAATCACTAATCTAGATATTGTTGCAGTGTCAGAGAAAGCAGGAGGTGGTGGTGACAATTAAGGACCCGCGCCCACACGCGCGGCACGTTCATTGCACTTGGCAGCGGCATGTGATTCCGCGATTCAGATCCCGGATCCCCTCCAGCATCACGGGAGAGCTCTGAAAATCTGAATAATTCACATCCCGTGGGGTCGCTTCGCTACCTGTCCCTCTGCATGATTGCCCGAGATATGGCTACAATACAGGTGCGGATCAATCTCTGATTGATTCACGGCCATCGGAGATGGAGATGGGCGAGGAGGATGGGCGGATCTTTCGACGGGCGGCGCCGCCGCGGCTGGTGGTGAGCTCATGGCCCTGTGGAGACGCATCGTACACGTGCGACGGCGACGGCGACGACTCCAAAACTGGGATTTTTATGGCCTCCTTTGCTTCGCTTATTGTACTGTGATAGGGAAACGCTTTTACGATCGCACGCACGACGTTTCCGGCGGAGACAAACGGGGCAGCTTGGCCTCGCGCGCCGGTTCTTTGGCAGAGCTCGTGGGCGGCGACGAGCGATGTGTCTGTTTCCTGCACCAAATGTGGCCGAATTCCACCCCTGTTTCCATGCCATGTGTGGCACAAAATTCGCACCTTTTTTTTTCTCTGGTCTGATTTTCAAATCGCTTTTTGGGTTTGTATAGGTCTCTTTCGATCACACAGGAGTATATTCTTAGGTTCACAATTTCCACCCTGTTCTTCAGAGAGAGAGTGGTATCAGGGCCCTCGCTTATCAGAGAGAGAGAGAGAGAGAGATGCTCTGATCTTTCTGTCGAGTAACATGCGTCGCTGGTTCTCTGGTAGGTAGGCAGCTCAGGAGCAGGGCCTCCCTCCTCCCACAGTTAAAAGCTCATTGATAGAACAGTGATCTAATCATACATTAGTATACTGATTTGAACACTTAACGATACTATAGTACAAACAGATTCTCCGAAGCGGCAGATTCCCTGATCTATGCAGAAAGCTCCACGTGGATTCAGATTCCGTTGTGATTTGTCGGGTCTTCAGTGAGGCCAAATGGCCCAAAATGATGAGGACCCATCACAAAAGACAGCACAGAAATGCGTGATCACCTGTCGGTTGCACGTATATATTAGAAAGAAATTATCAGGCCCAGCCCAGCTACTAACAATAGATTAGTGGAGACTCGTGTAGCTCGTGCGAGGCATAGTAGCAAGTCGCAAGAGATTTCTTGTGAGGGTGATTATTTACTTCTTTATTGGGAAATTAGTCAAGTGTTCAGCTGCACATGGTCTGTCTCACCGGAAAGAAAAACTCCACATGGTTTAGCAGCCTCAAGGTCCCAACTATCAACAAAAGAGAGCAAATAAAACTTCAGAGCTAAGCTTGTAAACACACTAGAAGATCAGCACAGCATGTCATAATATACATTAGGGGTTTAAATGTTAAGTACAAGGTTCAGTGCTGAGTACAACCACAATCTTGAATGTACC
Source organism: Raddia distichophylla (assembly GCA_005191435.1). Lineage (NCBI taxonomy): Eukaryota > Viridiplantae > Streptophyta > Magnoliopsida > Poales > Poaceae > Raddia > Raddia distichophylla. The sequence continues at coordinate 2,294,264 of SPJY01033452.1, read as the reverse complement.
AAGATCAGAAATCCAAAAGCACTGCAATATGAAAACACAAGATCTAATTCTCGACCAAAATGAAAAGGGGAAATTTTGTACTCCACTAGCGAGTAGCAAGATCTAGCACAACAAAATTACAGTAAATCCTGCCAAGTTCATGCCCCATATTACACGCCCTTCAACTGGTTGGCATCGCCACCAACCTTTAACCTATGCACATTGCACACAGCTAAACGAGAAGCATAGAAAGACTCTCACTGCGTCTGTACAAAAAATACGTAGCACAGTAGCTGGGCAGCAAGCAAGCATGGCTATATCTCATCTCACTGAAGATGGCTGATTTCTGGAACGGATGAATTGCTCCAGTTAGTGGTCCAATCGTGCAAAGCTAACTAATTTTCGATCGCTTTGGTCGGATCCTCGCCTCATTGCAGGTCGTAGACGTTGGTGTCGGCGGCGTAGCAGCCAAGAACTCGGACGAACACGGCGAACCTCTCGATCTCCTCGATGGCGGCGCGGACGCGCGGGTCGTGTGAGGCGCCCTCGCAGTCGACGTAGAGGACGTGCGGGAACGCGCGCAGGGTGGGCGCGCCGCGGGCCTTGGTGTCCAGGATCATCACTGGGGGGGGCGCGCCGGCGGCGGCGACGGCGGTGTCGTTGTTGATGACCTCGAGCTTGGTGAGGTTGATGTTGCGGGATGAGAAGGCGGAGAGCACCTTGAGCACCACCATCATGGAGCCACCCCGGTGCGCGACCACCATGCTGGTCTTGGCGTCGGCGTCCATGGGCAGCGTCACCGGCGAGGGCGGCCTGGAGAGGAGGAGGAAGCGGGTGACGTTCCAGGACTCGTCCTGGAGGCCGTGGGCGAGAACGTCGAGGCCGTACAGGTCGGCGGCGCGGGGGCTGGCGATGGCGGCGGTGTCGAGCATCCGGTTGGAGCGCAGCATCTCCACGGCGCCGGCAGTGTCCTCGACGGGCTCCCGGTCGACGCCGAGGAGGGCGAGCGCGCGGCCGCAGTGCGCGAGCGCCATGGGGTGGCTGATCACCCGGCGCACCTCGGCGGCGCGCACGCCGGGCATGGCGAGGAGGCAGTAGTGCACGAACAGGTTGATCTCCTGCACCACCACCAGGTCGTGCCGCAGAAGGTGGTCGTAGTTCCTCAGCGCCGTGCCCTCCATGGTGGACTCCACGGGGAGTATCGCCCGGTCCACGGCGCCGCCGTCCACCGCCGCCAGCGCGTCCGCAAACGCCCGGCACGGCACCGTGTCGCACCCGGGCAGCGCTGTCTTCGCCGCGAACTCGCTGTACGCCCCCGGGGCGCCCTGGAACGCCACCCGGAGCCCCGACCCATCCTGCCCCCCGCCGCCGGTGCTCACCGAGAGGTGGATCCGGTCGTGCCCGTTCACGCCCACCTTGCCGCCATGGCCGTTGATGTGCGCCTTGCCACCATGTCCGTTGACGCCCGCCTTTCCTTGGCCGTTGACACCCTTCTTGGCGCCGCCGCCGCCGCCGCCGCCGTTGATGTGGGCCTTGCCGTTGGGGGCTTTCTTGGCGTGGCCGTTGACGTGGGGAGCGCCGTTGATCTTGGCGGCCGGGACGAAGGACGCCGATGAGCGCGGGCGTGAGGAGGAGAGCCTGGTCCGGTGGGACTTGGGGAGGAAGAGGTGCTTGGGGAGGTGGAGCGAGGAGGTGTAGGCCATAGAACTATAGAAGTGTTCGACGAAGGGGGAGGAAGAGAGAGCGATTGGGTGGTGAGGTCGCGGGTGGAGTTAGCTAACAAGCGTGGCGTGGGGGCTTGTTGACTTTTATAACCACGCAGCTCATTGTACAGTGCCTTGCTTTCAGCGTATTGTTGCATTCGCATAATACTGTAGCAAATTTGAGAGCCTTCGAAAAAAGTCTAAAGATTAAAAAATAATTTCAGGGTCTTTGAAAAGACTACTAAAAGCCACAAAAAATTGTTACGAATTATCACAACATATTGGCTATATAAAAAATAACAAAATTTGCTACAGTAATACTCAACGGCACGATACGCTGAAAAGAACAAGGCCTTATTGTCCTGAATTTCACAAAAATTTTAGAAGATCTTCGTAGGAAAATAGTAAAGCAAGTCGAAGGATCGCAAGCTTTCCCAACTCAAATAGGCTGACAAGGAATCTCCTTGCTGCCCCCTTTAAATTTGGGAGAGCAGGTTAATCCACAAATTTCAGATTCCTTATCCTATTCGTTAAAATAGTCCTGTCTCGCATGGGTTTCCTACCTTTGTTGCTGGATAAAAGTTAGATAAAAGTTTAGGGAATGCATTTAGGTTAGGCGGGTGACTCAAATTAGAGTTGAACATATCGATATGCTGACGTCAGCATTAGATATCGAAAAAATAGAGAATCTTAAAAAATATTTTTAAATCGTAAAAGATATACATGTTTCGTAAATTTTGATAGATCTTAAAAATAATCACTAAAAAACTTGAGAAAGTTATAGATGTAACATGAAAAAAGACTAAGAAAACTTCGATAAATGGTAATAAACTTGAAGAGTGTAATAAAACTTGGCTAACTACTAATAAAATTTACAAAAGGTACCAATCAAATTTGAATAACGTACTCACCAATGAAACTTGATTAAACGCCATGCACCGTCCCTAGATCCAGCTCGTTGGCATAACGGTGGCTATAGTTGTCCAAAAAGCCCGAGCCCGTTGGGCCGGCCCAAGGCACGGATGGACGGCCCGATCCATCGCACGACACGGCACGGTTGGGAATGGGCCGGGCCGGCACGGCCCGGTATGGCGTGCCGTGCCTGGGCCTAGAGTTGGGCACGCCGGGCCGGCCCGGCACGGCACGAATTATTTTTCTGATTTTTTATTCATCAATGTGTATATTATAATGTGACATGACACAACCAACACAAGTGAAATCAAGTTGTAGTGGCTAATAGGTGTGGCAATAAGGCTTTAATGTCAAGAGGTCCCTGGTTCAAAGCCTGAAATCATCATTTTTACCACATATTTTCTCTATTTAGTACAGAGCCCGATGGGCCCGTTCGTATTTCGGGCCGGCCCGGCACGACACAGCCTCCCTTCGGGCCGTGCCTGGGCCTTTGCCTCAGCCCGTGGGCCGGCACGGCACGGCCCGAGGATGGTGATGGGCCGTGCCGGGCCCCGTTTATTTGGACCGGGCCTAACCGGGCCGGGCCGGGCCGCCCGTTTGGCCATCTATAACGGTGGCAACTGCACACATATCTGTCTATTTGATTGAATCCCACTTTCTTCTCCTTTCTGACCATCTCTCATTGAGCCCCCGGATGTGGTTGTGTGTGTTGTAGAGTGAGTAGAGACAAGGGGAAGTTCACATGGTTGTAGGAGTTTCTTTAACCTAGGGATAGGTTTGGCTAGGATTTCCCCCTTTGTTGTTTCTCTTAAACTCATTTGTAAGCTTCCTCGAGAAAGTTTGATACTGGATATATTTTTTCTGGAATTGGCTCGAGATGATGACTGAGATTGTTGTCCCTAAAGAGGCACAAGGGTTCGATGGCATGTAATCCATCATGGATAGGAATTGATAGTGTACCTTTTTTTCCGTGAACTTCTCATTTTTCTTGTTCAAGATAATATTATTCACTATCTCTTCCGTGGAAGCCATAAATACACCGTTTAAATTACTTTTTCTTTTTGTAAAACCACGTAGAAATAAACCCCTGTTCTAAAATGCACTACCGCTACAAATAGTGTATCTCAAAATCGCTCCTCTCTTCATTATGCATGAAACAATATGTACCGCATATCACTCTCGCTCTCGCGGTTTTTGAACTCATCAGCTAGCAGACTAGCCGGTTCATTCTGCACGACAATGACACGAAAGGAAAAATGCTAACTACCGTCAAATCATCAACCCGTGTTCAGCCTAGACAAAAGAAAAGAGCAAATCACCCAATAATTCGTGGCTACGTACCAACATCGACAGCTGAAGTCCTTTTCTCGATCGGCGGATGCTTCGTGCCAAATCATCTTTGCAATCAGCGCCCCCTCCGTCACTGAAATCTGTATATAAAAGCATATATTAGATTGTGGTGTCAATCATTAGTCATAAAAATAGATATGCCATCTACGAATATAAAGCAAATATGTTGGTTTTAAATTTAATATGAGCATATGTAATAGTGTTCATGCAACTTATAATCTATTATAAACTAGCTTTTACCGAGCTAGTCTATATCTCTATCTCTCTTCTCTGTTTTTCTTCTCCATGCATATAAGAAGAAAAAAAAAACTAAGTTAAAGTTTTTATAGACCATATGCAATTTTTTTGCTTGGATCATGATCTAAGATATATGGAACCCTCATTCTTGACATATTAGCCCTTAGAGTGTGGCTCCGCTCCGCCATTTGCCCCCTTTGTGGTGTCGAGGAGAATGATTTGGCCTCCCCCCCCCCCCAACTCCCCCAAAGTCTTTGTACGGGACCACAACAAACCCTCAACTCCCTAGGTGCTTTGTGAGACCATCTTAATGGACCATAGAAAGGAGCAACGAGACGATGACGCATTATACTCTTCTTCAATCGTTGTAGTGAGCTTGTCTATTCAGAACTTCCGGTTTAAAATTCTAGCAATGTCGTAAGAATGATGACCATGAATTGTAGCAGTTACTTTAAAAAATCGTAGTTTTGAATAGAATAGCTGATAGAGGGAAGTTTTTTTTTTAGGATGTAGTGTAAAGTGCGAAGGGATTTTTTTTTGAGACACTAATGCGAAGGGAATTTAAATGAAATGATAGAGCGAGTAGTTAATTGTGAAATAGAACGCAAGAATAAAGTTTCAGATGCGGATGGTCTTTGCTCGGGGATTTCCGATTCCACCGTGAGCTCTCCTCTTACCTTTCTCTCCGGTCGATTCATCGGCGCCGTCGCTGCCGCCGAGATGTAAACGGGCAGGACGGCCATTGTTTTCCGGCTCCACTGGTTATTAGTGGTAAGCGAACAGAAGGCCATGGACTCATGGAGAAAGAAGCTGAGTGATAAGCACGAAGAATCGTTCCTGTTCCATCCGACAAGAACGTGCCAGTTTATATTTTTGTGGGGGAGAAGGGGTAGAGTACTAGAATCACAACTTGCATGATGAACGACAGCGAGGTATCCGGTGCTGTTTTTTCCAGCGACTTTCCACGGCTCTATATATGTGTAAAGAGAGAAAAACGCACAGGTTGGGATTCAACTGACTGAGACTAGTTTGTATGAGAAATATATTAATACATAGGCTCGTCAATATGATTAACTCGCCTTGTTCAACATATATACTCACCCTTTAGCATTTATATATTTAGGGTACAGTGAATTTGACATTTTTACGCATGCTAAAATAAATATATATTAGCGGTCGACTCGCCTCGATATAATGTGTAGGAGTGTTTTCCATTTTTTATGCAATTAATACCTAGTAATTGGCTAGGTGGCATTTGTACTAGTACTATTTACAGCGGTGCATCTTTTTTTTTTTAAAAAAAAAACGTCCTCTAGTTAAATGGACGGTTAAATCTGAAACAAAATCAACCATATGCCGGAGATAAACTATAGTATTATTCAGTGAAGCTTCTGGATAAGCATGGGTTTACGAGGTCAACCGAAGTCAATGCTATTCCCTTTTTCTAGAACACAATGCCAAACCAATCATAAGTAGCATTGTTCGGCGGCCAAGAAGATCGCTGGGTGCGCGTATGCATCATGGGTAGAAGTCGTAGACGGCTGGCGCCGATGACAAGTGGTAATTTCGTGCCACACGACTCTTTCTGGCAGCCAATGTTCGTGCCTATCTCCACGGCGGCGCAGCTATCCTATCACCACCACCTCGTCAGCAACACAGCAAGGATGAACACAGGCTGTCAGATCAGGAATGGACGATTCCGATCGGCTGCCAGAAAGCTACGCTAGAATGTTTATTTTTGCTGCAATCTCTTCAGCACAACGTCGTGGTCGATCTGAGTCTCCGGTTCTTGAATCTTATCCGGCGTCAACCCTGCCTGGAAGCCAATTCAATCCTGAGTATATTTGGGAAACCATGAGCACCAGGTAGTTCTATTTGGAAACAGAGAATGGCATATGTTTTAACTTTTGAGAGAGGTTATCATCTGGTTGTCTGCACTCTACAGTGCAATGGAAGCACTCATTGCTTCGCGTTTTGCACCTGAAATGCTGACCAGACCGTGCCGATCCGTTTTGCACCTGTCCAAAGCACGACCGGCTCGGACCGGGCCGGCACGGCATGGCCTGATTCCCACCACTAGGAAGGAGTGGCGGCCTGGCAAGATGCCAAGATGAGCTTTTTTTTTTGGGGTTCTTTTTTTTCTAGCTGGATTAGATTCTCATTTCAGTTTCTGTAGGAGCAAGGAAGGCTGTCCAATTCTAAAAACAAAATGGGTTCTGTAAAAACATTTTATCGAGAGCTTGGAGAGATAGATATAAAGATACATATATAAATATATAGAAATATGACGAACTTATATATGTCTTCGAATTTGTTTTCAATCACGCCAAAATTTGCGACGTTACTTTGATGGCCAAAGAATAATCAAAAACTATAAAACTATAAATAAAACGTTCATCAAATCTATTTATAAAAATAGGAGATTTCAGCATTTATTTTTAACAAGAAAATCGTAATTAGAAATTTGTTATGTGCTCGAGGCTAGAGGGTGATTGTCGTTGGTGTAACACATATTGATGCGAGTATGCGACATCCTAAAATAAAATATTGAATCCGCCACTGCTATCCATGTGATGCTACCTGATGATTGCTTCGCTTTAGAGGGGGAAAAAAAAAATTTGCACCTGCCTGCTCCTGTGACCTGCCCAGACTTTAGGTTCGAATCGTGAGTTCGTGACATCACCCAGGAACAATTCTTCGCTGGATTAGTAGTCACTTCGTAATTAGAAATTTGTTATGTTGCTCGAGGCTAGAGGGTGATTGTCGTCAGTGTAACACATATTGATGCGACATCCTAAAATAAAATATTGAATCCGCCACTGCTATCCATATGTGATGCTATCAATGCTTCCCTTAGAGGGAAATTTTTTTTTTTGGCACCTGCCTGCTCCTGTGGCCTGCCCAGACTAGGTTCGAATCGTGAGTTCGTGACATCACCCAGGAACAATTCTTCCATCAATTTTTTTTTCCCTCATGACGTCCTACTGGAACGGCTACCTTTTCTGGATTAGTAGTCACTAGTTTATTCTGCTGGATTCAACTAAAAATCTAAGATGAAAAGATATCATAACAAAGACTAACACTGCCTCCCGTCTAGATTCTATCCAGCTTCCGCCTTGAGCGAGTTCAACAACTCTCCAAGTTTGGTTTACTTTTTCTGAGTAGTTGGGTTGAATAAATAATTTATCCAAGACTTCCAAAGATTATTGAATCTGTTTCTTAAATTTAGTTCACTATTTATGTTATTTTTAGAGGTTTTAGAGGCGGTCTTATCATAAAAAAGTATGACTAAAAATACCAATGCATTTAATAATTCAATGTAGCTAGGAATCCTAAACCAAACCACTCCAAATATGCTTTTAGTAGAGTGGTTTTGGTCTTGATTATATTATACACTCCCTCCGTCCACAAATGATCTGCATATAAGCTTTTTTGGTTTGTCTAGAAAAGATCTACGTATTAGCCTGGTTTTAATTACATAAGTTTGTTTTCGAGGTGAAAGTTATGGCTGCTGTGGGCCTGCTACAAGCATGTAGCCCTTGGATTGATGAGAGGACACAACTTTGGGAGGAGAGGCTAGAAGGAGTAAATGATGGCACTATTTTCGTAGTAATATTTCTAAGATTAAATGGGTAGTTGATCTATTAATTGTTTTTTTTTCTTTTTGTGATTTTTTTTAAACGTAGATCGTTTGTGGACAGAGAGAGCAGCATTGAATGGAAATGACTCGTATGCTCTAAATTGTTCACAGTAAGATTAAACTTGCTAGAATAGGCATGCAATATACTCCACTTGATACGTTAATGCCCAGCCTGGGCAACGAGCCAACGACAATGATGCGTGCATGTGCCTTGTCGGATTCACATGACCAATAGCAGGTGACCACATCACGCCCATGCTCTTTTCCACTTTCTTTAGCTTATCTCCCCTGGTGTGGTCGCATCGTCGTCTTATCTTCTTCCCTTTCTTCCATCATGACGGGTGGCCAGCATGAACAATTTAGTATTATTTTTAAAAGTAGTTGAAAATTTTATGACTTCTCGAAAAAAAAGTCTCAGAAGTTTAAAAATAAAAATGTATGATAAATTTTTAAAAATATTTAAAATCCTATAAAAATAACTATAAAACACTCCATCATTTGATTTATATAAAAAGATTGTTGAAATTTTAATTTAATCTAATTTAATTTAAGAAAAAAAAAGGACATTGTATCTGAACATTCCAAGCGGTGACCACAATCCATTAGCCTACGGTGGGAAGTGATCGTCCCCATTCACTTATTAGATTCAATTTCGATTATCAGTGTACGTGGTGTGCTGTATGTTTAACACTATTTATCTCACCAAGTCAGCATACATAAGTCGGAACAAAGTTTTTTTTTTAAAAAAAAAATCTGACTACCTCCGTGCTTAATTTCCGTGATCCTGACGATGCGAGGATCAAATGGGCCTTGTGAATGATGATCTCAGTACCGCTTGGTCTCAACTCTTAACGGAGGAGAAAATTTCTCACTCTGGTTTTAGCAGATCTCATAAAGCAGAAAAAGGCAGTTCATGGGCTGATTTTCTGTAGATGCTCGGCTCAGGAGAGGGGTAGTCGGCTGGCCCATACAAAACGTTTTCTCCAACATATGTTACTACGCGGGCTCCCACCTGCTTAGGCTGTGGGCCGCTTCGTGCAAAAATCACATCGCTGGGGAGCAATTTCTTTTTTAAAAAAAGAGGATTTTACCCATTTTCCATTGCATCAACAACGATATAGCGGAAACCATGTATTTCTCTAGCTTACAAGATTTCAAACTTACAAACAAACTAACATTACAAACAAACTAACATTCTAAGACAGAGACAAAAGTACAGTCCCGACGAAACACAAAAGGAGTGTCTGGACCGAGGATAGACTTAGGGTTTTTAACACACAAAAGCAGTAATAATAGCCACCACAACAACAAACCGTTGACTAAGAGTAACATCTAGTACATTAGCTCAACTTCTGCAGACTTGAAGTCAGGAGGCGTTGGTTCTTGAGGCACCGGGATTGAATCCCCACAGTAGCCCCCTCCAGCATCTTAGCTCCTTGCATCAAAACATCTTTCAAATCTCCTGCAAACAAGTCTGCGCAATACCTCAACACTGCACAAATTGAATATACTATTTAAGTTTGGAGAATCAAAAAATTTCCTTTCAAAGCACCATTTTTTCCTAAAAGTCCAAATGCACCACAGAACCGTAGCAATACAAGTACAAAAGAACTTTGCCCCCAAAGGCCAAATTGTTTCTAACAAATAAAAACAACCTCTAAAACTGGAGGGTTTTGTAGAAGAACCAAACATGAAAGCAATAATACACCAGATAAATGAGGCAGTGGAACAATCTTTCATAAATATTTTCAAGTTCCCCACAGAAAAAACAGAGGGGACTACCAGCCAATTCTTTTTCCTTAGCACATCTTTCGTAAGGATAGCTCCTCTACACAATAACCAAAGAAAAATCTTGATTTTTAGAGGGATAACAGCTTTCCAAATGAAATAATAGTCCACCTCAACACCATTAGCAGAAATCAGCTTATAGACAGATTTGACAGTAAAGTTACCACTTGAATTTTTTGATTTCTTCCAGATTGGCACATCTTTCTTGTTTACATCATAAATTGAAAGTAATATTTTTTTAAAAAAATGTCCCACTCCAGGGCTAAAGTATTGTTTAGATCTCTTCTAAAGGAAAAATTTAAACCTTTTTTTATGGCTTCAAACACTAAAACATTCTTGTCAAAAACAGACATCATACACCACAGGGAATAACGAACATAAAGGCAAGTTTTCCCACCAAGTATCACACCAAAAGTCAATTTTTTCACCATTCCCTAAATTAATAGTTCTATCCTTCAGATAGTACTTTCTGATTTGTAGGAGATGAGACCAGCTAGAGAAATCAGAGGTTTTAGACCTCACAAGGGATAAAGGTTTACCATGCAAGTATTTTGCTTGAATCAAAGAAACCAAAATACTATTCCTGTTTTCTAATTTCCATAACCATTTTATACCATTTACATAAAAGACCGATGTTAAGATACCTCAAATTTTTGACACCAAGACCCTAGATATTTTTTTTATCACAAACACTCTTCCATTTAATCAAGTGGTATTTTCGTTTAAGCCTAGAACTCCCCCCCCCCCAACCCAAAAGAAATCTCTTCTGATTTTATCAATTTTGGAAATAACAGAAGCAGGAACCAAGAACATTGACATATGATAAATTGGAATACTAGAAAGACAGGAATTAATGAGAACCAGCCTTCCACCTTTGGACAAAGAGTTACTTTTCCAATTACCAAGTCTCTTATACACTTTTTCCACCATAAAATCCCAGTCACTAACCCTACTTTTGGAGTGACTAACTAGGACACCCAAATAGTGCATTGGGAGAGAGCCAATAGAACAATTGAAAATATTAGCATAATCAGATTCAATTCGTGGATCACCATTTATAACATAAATTTCACATTTAAGAAAATTAATTTTCAGTCCTGCCATATTTTCATATACATCAGAAACTTAAAATTAATTGCTTTTTCCTTGTCTTCTTCAAGGCAAATCATAGTATCATTAGCATATTGAAGAATGGGAACACCACCGGGTATTAAGTAAGGGGCCACATGACAAATCGACCCATGCTGAACTGCAACTGAAACCATTGTAGACAAAGAATTTGCTACCAAATTAAATAACAGAGGAGACAGATGGTCTCCTTGTTTGACTCCCTTTTCACTCTTGAAATAGCCACTTTGAACACCATTTATCAAAACACTAAGAGTCCTTTCTCTATCCAACCACACCAAATGGGGTCAAAACCCCTAAGAAGAAGCAGTGGGACAAAAATGACCAGCTAACCTTATCAAAGGCCTTTTCAAAATCCAATTTAAGAAAGATAGCACATTTGTTACTCTTCTTAACCTCATGCATGACTTCATAAAGAGCTAGGACACCGTCCATGATACCCCTACCCTTCATAAAGGTATTATGAGAATTAGCAATTATCCTATTCAGCACAGGCTCAGTTCTATTGGTTAAGGCTTTCGTAATTATTTTGTAAATCACATTCAGAATTAGCAATCAAGCTTCTCATTGCCAACTAGTGTCAACTTTGACCCTTTGACCGTGTGACCATTAGATGGCATTTTGCCCCTAGTTGGACTTGTGAAATCATTGAGGGCTCCAAATAAAATATGAAAATATATAATAAATTTTTTTAAAAATAGTACTCTAAGTATGGAATAAAAGTAAAGGTTTTAAATAGTTTATTTATTTCAATTACCAAAACCTTTTCAATTTATTCTGTAATTATATTCGTATAGATTTTAAGAATGTTTAGAAGTTTTTCACATATTTTTTTTTTATCTTTCCATAATTTTCTAAATTTATTCTGTAAATCAATTGAAATTTTTTTATTCTCACATATTCACATATTTTTTTATATTAAGTAAATCAATTACCAAAACCTTTTCAATTTATTCTGTATTTACATTCGTATAGATTTTAAGAATGTTTAGAAGTTTTTCACATATTTTTTTTATCTCTCCATAATTTTCTAAATTTGTTTCTTAATAGTTAAAGCAGGGGTAGAAGGGTCATTTCACCTAGATGGTTAGCCCACAACTAACGATACTGAAAAAAATAAATAGAACATTGCATAATAGTGGCAAATTTGAGAAATCCGACCACACAACGGTAAATATGATATTGCACAACTTTCTAGTGGCATAAACAAAAAATAATAATTTCTTAAACGCATTTGAGGGCATATACGTAATTTCACATGAACTTTGTGTTGGTGATTGACAAACGGCCCACCTTGAAGCAGGCCTTAGGCCGATCCCATATCGACCCAAGGCGCGAACAGGGGATCAGGCAGGCCGCTCCGGGCCGTACCAACGAAGCCGCCTGACTCGCTTACAGCGTCTCCGGGCTTGACTAGGTCAAAACCCGTGCGACACCGTGTCCCTCCCGGGCTATCCCGTAGCCCGGGAGAGATATCTGTGTGTTTTAGCTACTTGATCCAGGGACTAGAACATGTAAAGCACAGAGGGGACTCGACTCCATTTTCGGGTCCTCACAGGCTCCCACCTGCTTGGGCTGTGGACCGCTTCGTGCAAAAATCGGATCGCTGGGGAACAATTTCTTTTTTTTAAAAAAAGAGGATTTTACCCCATTTTCCATTACATCAACAACGATACAGCGGAAACCATGTCTTTCTCGAGCTTACAAGATTTCAAACTTACAAACAAACTAACATACTAAGACATAGACAAAAGTACAGTCCCAGCGAAACACAAAAGGAGTGTCTGGACCGAGGATAGACTTAGGGTTTTTAACACGCAAAAGCAGTAATAATAGCCACAACAACATCAAACTGTTGACTAAGAGTAACATCCAGTATATTAGCTCAACTTCTGCAGATTTGAAGTCAAGAGGCATTGGTTCTTAAGGCAACAGGATTGAATCCCACAGTAGTCCCCTCCAGCATCTTAGCTCCTTGCACCAAAACATCTTTCGATTCTATTGATATCCCTACCCTTCAGAAAGGTATTATGAGAATTAGCAATTTTCCTATTCAGCACAGGCTCGATTCTATTGGTTAAGGCTTTTGTAATTATTTTGTAAATCACATTCAGAAGGCAAATAGGTCTATATAGCAATTGAGTTAGCCTCAGTTTTTTGGAATCAGAGTTATAATTTCATAGTTAATTCTTTTGACATGCAGGACACCATTATGAAGATCTACAAAGATCTTAACTAAGTCAGACTAACAATGTCCCAACAGTGTTGATAAAACTCAGCTGCAAAACCATTAGTACCAGCTGCTTTTTTTTCATAGAAAAAACTGTTGCCTTAATTTCTTCTAAGGTAAACTCAGCAGAGAGAGCAATGTTCTCTTCATGAGAAACTTTTTCTGCTGCACTCCAAATATCATCTAACTTACAAAAAGTTTTCTTAGAATGATTTTTCCAAATAAATTTTTATAATATTGAGTAGCATGCTTAACCAAGTTATCGGTGCCTGTGATTTCATGCTCATCTTTTTACAAAGAATGAATGATGTTTTTTCTTTCTCTACCATTAGCACATCTATGGAAATAAGCAGTATTGTTATCACCTTTCAGCAACCATTGCTGATGAGAAACAGCTGACCAGTGCCTTTCTTCTAGATCATAGAAAGTCATAGTATCATTTAAGCAAGTTATTTTTTCAGCAGCTAATAAAGCAAGCAAAGGGCTAATCTCTTCCAGTATTTCTAATTCCTTTAATCGTACCAAATTTTTTGCCCTTATCTTTCTACCTTCTCCAAAAATATTAGCACCCCAGCCTTTTAATTTTTTTTCTTGATTTTATGGAGTTTATAGAGGAAAACAGAGACAACATCACCAATGTAATCTCTGGAATCCCAAATACTAGCTACCAGATCTCTAAAATCAACATTTTTAAGCCAGTTTCTGTTAAAAAGAAAGAGCTTATGGGAACTTCTAACCTTTTGACCTTGGGAAGTAGAGAATGATTAGAGGATTGTGATCAGAGAAAATTTTAGGTAATTTAAGTAAATGCACTAAAAGAAAAGGTTGTTCCCAAGAATCATCTATGAAAACCCTATCTAGTCTTTCCATAGTTGGTATAGAATGCATATTAGACTAGGTATAATTACCTCCCAACAGAGGTACTTCTCTGAGATCACAAACAGATAAGGTAGAGTTAAAGAGGTCTACTAAATTACCACCTACCTTACCAATGTTATTGTCGTTAGTACTTCTCAAGATATTAAAATCACCACCAACTATAAAAGGAATAGTATCAGAGGTACAAAAGCTAGCAAGCTTAGATAGAAAATCTAATTTCCCATTAGCATTAGGGGCACCATAAACTACAAGAACACTCCACTTCAGTTTTTTTTTTTCATTTTGTCCCATAGCACCACTTGTAGGATAAAATCACCTTTCTTAACACGCACAAGACATCAAATTTATTAATAGAAACACCACAAAGTATCCCACCTGATATGCCTTTGGAAGGAACCCAATTCCAAAAGAAGTCATTATTAGCATCAATTTTCCTAAAAGAAACTATCCGAATAATCAGATTTCTTGGTTTCAGAAAGCCCCACAATATCAATACTATGACTGGTCACCATATCTTTCAGCATATTACAAAAATCCTTTTTGCCTAGACCCCTACAGCTCCATAATAGACAATTCATACTAAAATTCATAAAAAAAATTTCTTATTATTTTTTCTTAGCGGGTTCGCCCCTTTTGCTAGCACCAAAGGAGGGAGAGACACCTTTTCTCTTGTTTTTGGTCTTACTCCTACAGTCTCTAGCCACCAATGCTAAAGCCATGGAGTCGTTATCACTAGAATCTGGATTATCAGTAAATTTATCAACATCTGAGTTTTCTAATAGAGTGTCACTAATTTTAGAAGAATTTACAAAAAGATCCATTCTAACTATTTCAAGAGCTGTAAAAGTATTAAAAGAGGAAACTGGGTCCTCAGTCAAAATCATACCCATATTACATACAATTTCTAAAAATTGAACATTATCTAAAACAAAGAAAGAATTAGAAGACTTATAAGTTCCTTCAAGATTCCTTTTCTTAGCTAGTAATTTATTTTTATCCTTAATGTGAACATTGGAAGAAGCCTTCAGCCTAGCACTTCTCCTCAAAGTCTTAGAAAAGCCATCTTCATTATTTTTTTATAGGGCAGATTAGAAGCTATTTGTTGAGCCAGTCCAGAAGAACTTCCCATCAAATGAACAACTTGAGAATCCTTAGCAGAACTACAAGCAGCTAGGCTTCCAAGAGCAACAGATGGATGCACAATTATTTGCTGATTCAAAACAGTGTAATCAAGACAAATGTCAGAATTTTCCCTAGAATCCAAAACATCCACACAAGTGTTGTAAATAGGGAGCAAGCTTTTTCCAAAAGAGCCCCTCCGAAAGTGCCCCCACCAATTGATCATACTTGTACTCCAATTCTCCTGGAATGAAGTGAAATTAAAGCTACCTTGAAGGGAATCAGGAGGAACTATCTCAAGAACACAATCCAAGATAGGAGTATCAAGAGAATCATTCACCACTTCTTCAATAATAACTCTGTGAAAGCAAGTTTGCAAGGTCTTTTGAGTAGCAATCTCAAGAATATATGAAGGAACCATATTAGTGCTGACAACAACTTCCGCTGATTCAAAATCAATTTGAGAATCAGATCTTTAACACTACACTGAGTACTATCTTACCATAGAGCTTTAGCCTTTCCTTCCTCTAAATTTTTCATGCTAGGTGAGTGCAAAGTGACATCAGCCCCTTCTTGAGAGTCAGAATCTAGCAAACCAGAAGTTTTTTGTTTTTTCAAACCAAAGTTTCTGTCTGTATCCATAGCATCATGAGAAGAGGATGGAATGGACCAACTTTTTGAAGGAGGGTCATCCAAAGTGACCACTTCATCAAGCTCAAAATAAAAGTCATAAAAAGTATCCTCAAGGCACCCTTTTGCAATAGCAGGAAAATAAGAAATATCTCTACAACCAATACAGACCCTGACAAAATCTAGATTGCCCAAGCTAGCAGTATCCAACTCAATAGGTTTACCAACTAAGTAGCAAATAAAAAATATGATAGACTCTTCCCTTTGTTCCAAAGGCACATTATGCACTTTAATTCAGACTTTTTGAAGTAAACCTTTTACTCCTATCTAGATTTACAGGTTCAATTTTAAGGAAAGTATTAGCACATCCCATCCTCATTTCTAAACAACCAGACATAACATTAACAGCTTCAACAGAGGAAAATTTTACCAAAAATTGGTCATCCTTAATTCATTTAACATGACCATTCCATTTTTTGCCATAAAAAATAGCAGCAAATTCTCTCTGAATATCCTCAACTGAGACAATCCCTTGTGTAACAGAAACCAATGCAGCACTAGTCTTATCAAAATGAGGGAGTGGATTCTTGGCACCAGGAATAAAGAAGAAACCCACATCTTCACATTGCATCCCAAAAGAAGGAGCAACAAAATCCCAAGGCTTCTTGATGGAGCAAGATGAGGACACATGTCCATCAAGACCACAGTTGAAGCATTTAACCATATTAGGGAAATCAGCAAACACATGTCCTCTCCTACCACACTGGAAGCAAGGACCTAAGGCACCTTCTTTTGCTCCTTGATCAGTTTTTGCTTTTGTCTTCTTTTTCTCCAGACTTTTTATGATGCCAAGCATCACCCCGACCATATTGAGAGGGATCAGTCTTCTTGTTGCCACCTTCCCAAGCACTTAAGGATCCACAACCACTGTTCCCCGATTTTGGCATGCCAAAAACAGTTGAACTAGATTGACCAAAAGCAACAGCTGAATCCCCCAGAGGAGAGGCATGACTAGGGCCCATAAATTTGCCAAACATAGAAGTTTTAATATTAGAAGAAGGGAATCCATGATTTCAAGCACCAAAAAACCCAGCTCCAGAAGATTGAGAAAAACCCTGATTTCTATTCTGCACACCAGAATCAGGGAAAGAAGTATGAAATGACTCGGTGGATCCTGTTCATGAATTAGGGCTTGATCCACCTGATCTACCCCCAAATCTGCCACCACTGCGACCACCCCATCCCTGTGAAGGAGCACGGCCACCACGGCCACTCCAGCGACCAGCACCAAAGTTTTCAAATCTATGATCCCCATCACCTTCATACCGAGCGTCACCACTGTGAGGGAAATTACTATCAGACCTCACAGCACCCACCTCCCCATGATGAACTCTAGATCCCCCAAAAGTATCAAAGCCAGAATTATCAGATCTATTATCCCTTTGATGGAAATTGCTTCCAAAGACATTACCATCAATATTACTAAAATTAGCACCACCAAAAGCATTACCTCCAACACCAGCATTTCCAGCACCACTTGGAATGCGGCGAGAGTGATCCATGACTCCGTCAATCACCACCGAAACAAAAGAGCGGAAACCAACTCTCCACAAACAAGATCCAAGGCTAGAGCTCCACAAGTGACCAAAAAAAGACGGAATCTACAAGAACCCGAGAAGGGGGGAGGAAGACGAGGAGAGGGAGCTACATATTTGTTCCTGGAGGAGGAAGAAGAGGAAGGAGAGAGAGAGAGAAGGGGCGAGGGAGAAGTTTTATCATCGGAACCGCCGCCAGCTGTCGCAGATCCAACGGGGAACCACACCCACACTTTTCAGGCGCATTCAGCGGTGAGAATACCGCGGTGACTTGAGCCCCACTCGAGGACACCACCCATGCTCGACGATGATCCTTCCCGCCGGCGAGATCACTCAGCGCTTTTCCGGCGAGCCTCGAGGAGCACCCCGGCGAGGAGCATATCAAAATGACAGTGGTAGGGGAACAATTTCTTAATGGAAAATTTTGTTTCGTAGTGTGAATAGCTCAACTAGCAGTTAATTGCATATGTCTTTCTCAAGAGAATAATGAGAACACGGCTTGTATTATGGGACAAGTCAAAAAAATTATGTTTCCTAAATATATTGGGATGAAGGGAGCAATTAACTTCAGTCTTGCATGTTGAACAAACTAGTTGTGATCAGTTATCTCGCACAAACTGGATAAAGATGATTGAACGGCCACTCAAAGGCTTTGCCTTTTGATGTCGACAATACTATTTGGAGGATAAGATCAAGATTGCCCCCTTTGCCCTAGATTCCAAAAGCAGACAAATATGGCTGGATTGAGCTTTACTCAAGCAAGCTGAATTAAGATGGAGTGCAGCATCATCTTGTGGACCTGTGGGGGGTCGCCATTCGCTGAATCCTTCAGGTCCTTGCCGATGATAACAATGCTCGTGGGTCAGATTTGCTGGTGCATATATATGCTTAGTAGAGAAAGTCTAATACGTACACGTTACGGTGTTGTACAGTGTACGTAGCTGCTCCCTAAATGGTATTAGTAGTGCCCAAAGATACATATGCGTGCGTGTATCCACTTGGAAATTGTGATCTAGATGGAGCCAGGCGTGTTGCATGGTGGAACGGAAAATCAAGGGACGTTGGACCTGCACCCATCCAATGCTCAGTGCTAGCTGTTGATCCGACGGCCGAGAGGATCGATGGATGAGATTAGATCCAGTAAAAAATATTGTTATTTTCATATAGATACTATAAATATCGAAAAAAAATAAAAAAATAAAAATTATAAAATATGAAACAGGTTTGACATATATTTTTCCATAATTTTTATGAATTTTTTGGGTTCACTTTATACTTCAGAACACTTTTCTGAAACAAATATTAATCATGAAAATATGAAAAATATACATGTCAAATTATTTATCTCGTCGCTCGAAGCATCAACCTGCTTAAAGAAGTGAATCATCTTTAAATTTTCTCCCGCACATGCATGGAGTTGGCAAGCTAGCAGGAAATGTTTTTTTTCCTCCCGCACGCGCATAGGTCTATGCATGAGCAGCAGGTTAGAGCAAAAATCCATTTGAACACAGCATTAACGAGAGGGCACCATGCGCTTCTTCCCATGTGCTTTGTAGTGTGAACAACTCAACTAGCAGTTAATTGCATATGTCTTTCTCAAGAGAATAATGAGAAGACGCCTTGTATTATAGGACAAGTCAAAAAAAATTATGTGTCCTATATATATTGGGACGAAGAGAGTAATTAACTTTAGTCTTGCATGTTGAACAAACTAGTTGTGATCAGTTATCTCGCACAAACTGGATAAAGATGATTGAACGGCCACTCAAAGGCTTTGCCTTTTGATGTCGACAATACTATTTGGAGGATAAGATCAAGATTGCCCCCTTTGCCCTTGATTCCAAAAGCAGACAAATATGGCTGGATTGAGCTTTACTCAAGCAAGCTGAATTAAGATGGAGTGCAGCATCATCTTGTGGACCTGTGGGGGGTCGCCATTCGCTGAATCCTTCAGGTCCTTGCCGATGATAATAATGCTCGTGGGTCAGATTTGCTGGTGCTGGTGCATATACTTAGTAGAGAAAGTCTAATAAACGTTACGGTGTTGTACATTGTACGTAGCTGCTCCTTAAATAGTTTAGTAGTGCCCAAAGATATACTATATGCGTGCGTGTATCCACTTGGAAATTGTGACGAGTTGCATGGGGATTCGATCGTGGAACGGAAAATCATAAGGATTGATAGTAATAACGGAAGTAGGGGCGGTCCAAGGGACGTTGGACCTGCACCCATCCAACGCCCAGCACTAGCTGTCGATCCAACGGCTGAGATTAGATCCAGTAAAAAATATTGTTATTTACATATAGATACGTATAAATATTGAAATAAATAAATAAATATAAATATTATCTAATATGAAACAGGTTTGACATATATTTTTTCCATCATTTGTATGAATTTTTTGGGTTCACTTTATACTTCAGAACACTTTTCTGAAACAAATATTAATCATGAAAATATGAAAAATATACATGTCAAAATCTTACGCATATTAGATAATATTCATATTTTTATTTTTAAATATTTACACGCAGCTACACAAAAATAACAAAGTTTTACCTTGGAGCTAACCTCAGCCGTCGAATCATCATCCAACGACGAGCACAGGCGTTGGATGGGGGACTAGTCCAATGGGCGTTGGACAACCCCGTGCGCTAATTTCGCATGTTGCGAGGTAAACGTATAATGTTATATCGTATAGCTTTGTCTTGTTACGTATAAACAATGCTAAAGATATATTATACATACCATGTGGTAATTGAGAAAACCTTTTGCTTTTCTTGTACGTATTATTTCTTTTGTGGAAACTCAAAAACCATGTTTCCATGTCTTATCACTTGCACTATAATCATTGACGGTTTCTCCACTCTCTCCCCTAATGAATTTTTGTACATGTGTCTAATACTAATTAATGTAAGACTTTTTTAAAAATGTTTTAGAAAAACAATTCAACTGTCTCCATGTCTTATGACCGCTACATAATCACCCACGGTTTCTCTGCTCTCCTCTCATGATTTTTTGTACATGTCTAATGCTAACTAATTTAATTAAGACTTGTTTTTAAATGTTTTTGGAAGAACAGTTCAGTTCTATGTGGTAATTGAGATCACTTCTTACTTCCTCCGTTCCGAGATATAAGGTATATAAATTTTTGACACGGTATTTAACGTATAACTTTAACCACTATTTGCTCTCACAATATATTATCAATAACTACAAAATTAACATCATATGAAAGTAAGTTCAAATATGAATCCAACCATATCACATGCATAACACTAAACATATATGTTTTTATCTTAATTATTACTCCATCTGTTATGAAATAGTTATCATTTTGGACATTGACACGGTCTCTAAAATACAACTTTGACCACTAAAAACTATTGTAATTTAATTTTAACATGCATTAAAATTATACTTTTATGAAAGTCCTATTCGAAACGAATTCATTTATATGAATTTTAAGCTTCAAATCTAAATAGTTTAGAAGTATTTTATAGATAAAATTTTAAAACATTGACTTAGGACATGTTTAAAACGACAACTATTTCAGGATGGAGGGAGTAGTTAAAAGTTATAAATGTTATTTTTTTGAATACATGCATTTATTTTATTTCGGAACGAGTACTTTACAAACCAGGCTTCTGTATTGTTTTTCTTTAGTGGAAACTCAAAACCATGTTTCCATGCCATATTAGCGTACTGTGAATCTGTAATCACAGTTCAGTGCACTCTTACCAGTACCACAACTTACGAGGCTATGAGCTATGGCTTAGGCTGCCGCCTTTGAACATTGGCATGGATCAACCTTAAGCTCATGAACATTGACATGAAGGGCACATACGATCTTCCATCATTCACACACACATAAAATATCTGCGCTAGCTCATCCGCGACCATGCATACCCTGACAGCCTGGCTCCGTGTAATCTAGTACACTGGATATGGTAGGTGGCAAGAACACAAATTACTAATTAAACTAAGAATCTGCATGCATCATCGATCTCTCCATCATTCCTTCTCTCTCTTTCACCTTTCCATTAAACCCTTATCATACTGTCCGAGAACGGGTCAACACAGGTGTGATTACCGAAAGATCACTCCCCAACACACGCTGCTGAAGTGATGCTCAATCTCGCTGGTCAACCTCAGTGGCCGCCACTTGGATTAATATTCTTAGCAACCCGGTAAAGCTCGTACTAACCTCGTCGCGCACTAATGGAGGAGGAAACAAAGCAGCTTTCTGACATGCGAGATTGCCCCAAATGTGGCGAGCCTGCATTGGCCGGAGCGGCGTAAAGTTTGAAAGGAACCACCCCTTTTGGCGCCCCGATGCTTCCCAGCTAATCCCTAGCCGGCGATCAGAAACGCGTCGTCGTCGATCCGTCCTGTCCCCGGCGTCTTCACCAACTCCGGCCGCTCCGCGGCAGCTTTAAAATCGAGCCATTGCCAGCTTTAACCTGCTAGGTAGACGTTCTTGAGCTTGGTGTGCTGTGCATTCATGGCGGTGAGCTGATTGGTGATCACTGATCGATCAGTTCAATGATGTAGTGTGCATGCATGTGTGGGTTTGATCCATTGTTGCTGGTGTGTATGGAGCGAGGGGAGGAGCGGAGGGTGTGCAGGCGGCGCGCGCGGGCGGAGACGCGGCACCCGGTGTACCGCGGCGTGAGGTTCCGGGCGGGGAAGTGGGTGTCGGAGATCCGGGAGCTGCGCAAGGCCAGCAGGATCTGGCTCGGCACTTACCCGACGCCGGAGATGGCCGCCGCCGCCTACGACGCCGCCGCATTGGCGCTGCGGGGCGCCGGCGCAGCGCTCAACTTCCCGGACGCCGCGCGCTCGCGCCCCGCGTCCGCGTCCGTCTCCGCCGACGACGTCCGGGCCGCCGCCGCCGCCGCCGCGGCGGCGTCCGCGATGGTGATCAGCGCCCAGCATCATAGACCGATCAGGATCGACCATCAGTTTCGTCACGAGCTGCATGGCGGCGGCGCGGCGGCGGCGGACAGTCGCGGCGGCGGGGGCGGCAGCGGCGCGGTGGGCGGCGTCGTGGATGAGGACGACGTGTTCGAGATGCCGCGGCTGATGGCGAGCATGGCGGAGGGGCTGATGATGAGCCCGCCGGCGCTGGGGCCGGACGGCGCGGCGTCGCCGGAGGCGGAGGGCCTGGACGACGAGGACGGCGGCGGCGTGAGCCTGTGGGATCACTCCTGAATGATCGATCGCCGCACGTGCCGGAGGTAGTGGAGTCGGGTGCGAGTGAGTGACTGAGCTAGCTCGACGGGGACGCCATGACCCTGGTGGTGGAGACGTGGGATCACTCGTGATGTTGACGGAGGAATGTGCTGTGTGTGCGCGTATGTACGTAGCATGGATGTGAAATGGAAGATGGAGACACGACACGGATACAGACATACAGTATACAATACAACCTTTCTTTCTTGCAAAGAATCCTCCATTAATCTACTAAACTGTTCGGATTCGGTACTGGATCGAATACTGGCATTCGTGGATATCCGTTTTGTGCATATATCCAATCATTGCGGTAAATAAAAACCATTCAATCAAGGGTAAATTGCGTGCATGCATCATGCATGCCATTAGTAAGTTGTGGTATTTACCTGTATGCCATTATAGAGTCCAAATTATCTCAAGTACCTCGACACAAAGCAAAGTGGTATTTCCAATCTTTTTTACCATGATGTCCTTATCTTCCTATTCTTCCGACCGGCCCTTCTGTAGTGAACTACGTATCCCCTCTTTTCTCTCTATCTTTTTTTGTCTATGACAGCTGCCACCTTCACCACATCCTAGCCCGAGCTCCTCCACAGATTTACTTGCAATGGCCAGCTCGGGCCAGGCCAAGCAACCTGACCCAGACAAGAGGCATCTCACCACCAAATCACCGTGTTAAATTGTAAATTAACAAACTAACAATAAAAAAAATCATGGGCCAAGGCATGCATATATGCTGCTTCCGCGAAGTAACACGACGCCGAATGCATTTTTGATTCTATTACCAACGCGGCGACTGATCACAGCTGTATCTGTGCTGTTACTGTGTACTTACGCACGTACGTACACGGCATCAATCTCGGGTCGTCATGGCATGTGTTCGTTACCTGCAGGATGTGCAAGCTACAGGTGAAGTAAACGATCTAGTAGCTACTTACTATAGCTGGAGTGGTACGTACGTGCATGTGACGGCGCGGCATGTTACATGCATTGCCGCGGGGCGCGGCCAACCATTTATTTTAAGATTAACGCAAGTACGCAACTATTTCAGTCTCTAAATGCGAAACGTATCCTGCCGATACAAAACAAACATCTCAAAACAGAAAATTAACATGTCCACGCGAAAGGAGAGGATGATAACATTAATTAAGGTCCATCAATTCTATTATTAAATCTCTGCCCATACTTAAAAAAAAACATGACCACGATCTCTAGCAAATGACAAAAACATATAAAATCTTGCCCATCTCATTATCCATTTGCAGTTGTCTCTAGGGTTGCACCCAATAGACCGCTATGAAGATAACCCGAAGAAAAAAGATATTTTTCTTTTTTATCAAAAAAACATGTCATTGCGACATAGCCAAATAACTTGTAATACATATACTAGCTATACCCATCAATTTCTTTTTCTTTGTTCTCAAACCCACACCAAAAAGCCAATTCCCAATAATATAAAATTATTTTTGGGAGCTTAACCCTAGGGTTATATGAATCATAATATGTAAGGGAGCTAGCTAGCCAAAGGAACTCAAAGAAAAGATGATGAATAGTCACATTGTTGTTACAAAATTTGTAGTTCAAACTACCTATCGAATTGTGTTTTACAAGGTTATTTTTAGTCAAAATAAGTCATCTCCTCAGAAATAAAAATTATTTTTAGAGGAAGATTGATTCTCTTAATCTAATCTGTTTATCCGTTTTACAAGATATTAAGGTGAAGTTTGACTTGTACGGTTTTAAAAACTACACTTTGATTCTTAATATCTCTTGTAACATATTATTTAGAACAATAAAATTAATTGTACTCATCGAAACGTACGTTTAAATAAAAAACCAATGATAGCATGTTAAAACCATAAGGATTAAATCTTAACTATAGATATGTCTATTAAATTTAGACGGGGTAGTAACTCGTGGTTTAATCGTTCTTATTCACGCTGTCAACCACTGGATGGATGGATTATTCCATCGGATCTTGCGCCGCGCGTGCATGTACGGTACGGAGGGCTAGCTTGGCGGCCGTGCATGCATGCATACATGGAGTAATGGAGAGGGGGGCAGGGCGTAGTGGCGACATATATCGGGCTCAGAGCACGCGTCGTCATGCTTCTGTTCGTGCAAAAAGCAAACGCTGGATTTCTCATGCACCTGGGGCAATGTACGCCTTGGCCCGGGGTTCGTGGAATCCTGAGGTTGCCTATTCTAGAGAGATCTTGAAATTTGACTCTTCCCTGTAATTTATATCTTCCTTATGTTCAAAGCTTAGAAATGCTTTTATCAATCTTGGGAGGGTTTGCTGATGTTAGAACAACGAGAAGACGTGAGAAGGAAAAAAAAAAAACCGTCGGATGGTTTACCGATGGTTTTAGTAGCTTTTTCTTGAGTGGTAGGCCACATAGTTTATCCTTTTTTTTAGTGGGTTTGGAATGGTTTCAAGCTTGGTTTGAGGTTTTCTACGATGAAGCAAGAAGTTAAACCCCATGGTGCATTTACCTCTAGCTGGAGGAACATTATTTGATTTTTTTTTTCTTACAGCTAGAAATATAAATTTAGATGTACCACATGTTGTTCATTCTACCCCTTTAATATGTTCTTTTGTAGGGCTCATGTGAGACAAAATTTGTTAGATTGATAAATTTGGTTTTTTGGTGGAGTAATATTTAGTTAGAAGATGACAAATATATCTTTTATTGATAGCTTCACAAAGCAGGATATCAAAAAATTATTAATCAACATTCTATCTATTCCAATAAAGATAGTTAGATGCTTAAAATTCCGTGAAAGATTATAATCTTCCTTGGGTATTTGAATAGAGAAATATATTCTCACCAGAGATAATTTAGAAAAAAAATAAAATGTTGTTTGTGGCCACAAGGAAACCACTCAACATATTTTTATTGCCATTTATTAGATGGTCTTTTGGGTTTGGTCTATGCTTTGGATCGTAAATTCTTATTGGAACAACGCCGGAACAACGTCCTTTGCTGAAATTATGCCGTGTTTGATAAACATAAGAATGTCTCCATTTCACAAGCAATTTCAGGGATTTCCATGCATTGGTTGCGGCGTTAGGGGTTACTTCAAAAAGAGGATGATGGAGACAAAGTGACCATAAGAGAAATATCATCTTTTGAAGATGGTGGTCGTAAAGTTCTTCAATAATATTGGACGGAGTTCTATTTTTAGAATTTGCTTGATTAATGTTGAAACTTTATTTCGTGGCTTGTTCAACCCTCTAATTTTTTTTCTATCTTTAATGGTGCACTTTACTTTTGCAAAACTTTTTACTCTCGCTGATGCAGAGCCAAAATTCAATTCCATTTAATAAAAAAAAAGTTAAACCGCGCGCGGCTTGGAGCCTTGGAGCATTGAAAATACTATCAATTCGAACGATCACATGTACAATTCGGAACATGTAATACTTCTTACCTTAATTAATAAAAATCACGGAGAGACAGACGGTAAACATTGTCCCCAGAGAGGCATCGAGCAGGCAGCATCAAACGGCACAGCTGGAGCTGGAATCTTGCTACGATCGAGTACATATATGTTCCCTCCACGTGTGCAAGTCAATGCTACTTGATCGACTCGTGCACAAGGCTACACGTACGAGTGAAATCTGGGCCGCATCGAATCGATTCATCACGAGTCGCGACGCATCCAGACCGGCCGTGGAAACCGCGGCGAAACTTCGCCCTGGTCAAATGTCGGTGAGTGAGACTTGAACCTCTGCCGTAGTTTCTCCCGTTTTCCTGCATTGTTCCGCTCCTTTCTTCCTTCACAACATTAAGTTATTTCCCTTGGCCAAAGTTTGGGATTATCATTCCGTATTTTGTTCAAATACACTAGACAACTCATTCCTTATTTCAGATTTTTTTTTCTCTCACTTAGAGGGTCGATCTTAGTTCACACTAAAAGGGTACAAGTCAAACATAACATAAAGGTTAGGGTTCAGAATTTCCGTGAGCATCAAAAATAGGGTTTTAGACATGCCATCTATTTTGATCCCACAACGGATAAGAAAAGACGTAATCTGCTCTAGATAGTTGATTAGAACAGTAACAGATTGAACCTGCAATACGAAGAAACATATCAAGCAAAGGTAAAGGATAACAAAACTATCATCTTAAATTAGATCTAGGCCAATAGATTAAAAAAGTAAATCTACTATCGAGTCCCAATGATATCAACTTAATAGAGCAAGTAAACAATCTACCGCTAAGTCAATTGAACAAACAAAATAGCAAAAAGAAGACAAACAAAGTACTATTTAGCCGACATAATCAATAGAGTAGTACAAAGAGGATAAACAAACTACGAATTAGTCAATAAAATCGACTAGCAAGTAGAACGATAGATAAGCAATCTAATGGTTAGTCCTAATGCAACAAGCTGATAAAAAGTGAAACTAGGCAAGATGATCGAAAGGTGATGCACAACATGCTGATTGAAATTTAGAACATGACGAAACTACTTAAACTAGACCTATAAGGCGGCGAAGGAAGATGATAATGTAAAGGTTAGATAAATATATATTTGTATTGATCGGATGTCGATGATTCACACGCCATAAAAAGCCAAATATTTATGTGGAGAATCAAGACGCTTTTTGTGTATCGTTTTCGGTACAAAGTCATATCACAAAACACTACAATTATATCTTGAATTTGACTTGAAGCTTCTCTCTTTCTTTGCTTAAACCGGTCTCCTTGCTTCTTCCTTACCTTTTCTCAGTCGACTTCTTTCCTTCCTTATTTAGCCGATCTGGCCCATATTTTATCTATTCTTAGTTGATTCCGTCTCTATTCTAGCCAGTCCTTAGGACTTCTAGAAACATCATCAATAGCCAAATTCACATGTCAACATTGTGAAGAGTGTTGTTTAAGAAGGTAAAACACTAGGGAGGCTATTTTTATGCACGGATGCCTTCTAAAAAAAGTTTTTTTTTTTGAAAAAAAGATCACTTACATGTACCTATAAGGTCTTCTTTGGTCCACGGTTCGGTATGATTCAATTTGGTTGAGTCAGAAGTTCAGACCCTTTCAAGAAGACACAAAAAGACTAAAAAAAAATTAAAAGTATCTTTTAGATCTTGTTAAAAAAACTCACAAAGACTTGAAAATTATTATAAAATGTTTAAATGAATGGTCCGTACAAAAGTGATACACTTTAGCTCCACCAAAACAAAATCAAAATAAATCGCAAATCAAAGAGGGTCTAAACAGCGAGCAGAGCCGTTCACCACACGTACGCTACGCTTGCAAGCTTGTCCCAAATCCAATGTCGTCGAGTACAAGGAAGACGAGCGCGCGGCCAGCCCTGCCCCAATCATCCATGCGACCTGCCGACCAGTGCAAAGTTGCTTCAAGTCCAGGTACCTCGGGATAGCTAGGCGTGGACCAGGAAATAATTCCTAGGCTCGTAGCCAGCGAAGGTGGGTGAACGAAAGTTGCAATCCGCGATGCATTTTAGCCTCGTGAGGATGTACGTACAATGAAGCTTTACCACGTAGAATAGGCCGATGACCATGAGAGGGAGAAAAAAGAGAATGGAAATAGAAAATTCGTTGCGAGATGCGTACTGATCTATCGCTGCGAGATGCGTTGCTCTCCGGTGCATGGATGTGGCCACTTCGGCGCCTATGTACTCTTCAGGAAATCAACGAATTCCTTTCAATTTGGATGGATGTCAGGGGAGGTACCTCCTTGCTTTCAGATTCTATAGACTCCATTGTTTGGATCTCTTCAGGCACAGGGCGTTATTCAGCCTCCTCAGCATATGCAATGCAATTTCAAGGCTCCTTTGCTGATCACCAGTATGGAAGGATTTGGAAAGCCAAGGCACAATCAAAATGTCGCTTCTTTGGCTGGCTTGCAATTCAGGGAAAGATCTTAACGGCAGACAGATTAGCTCGTAGGGGCTGGCCGGCACCTGCTGCATGTGTTCTCTGTGAGCTTGAGCATGAGAGTTCCTATCATCTCCTGTGGACGTGCCCCTTCGCCAGACAGGTCTGGCACCTCATCCAGCCGCATTTGGTTCTCACTAATGCTTGCACCCTGCACGCCACTAACTTTGCCGATTGGTGGGATGGGCTAAATGGCAATGCGACGCTGCGGGCAATGGATGATGGCCTGATCATGCATACTATTTGGAATATTTGGAAAGTTAGGAATGGTAGAAATTTTGGTGATAGTTGTAGCTGGCCAGTCGACGTGGCAACCGTTGTGTTGGAGGAATTTAATTTGAGAAATAGCTAGGCCTTTTTGTTGTTGGGGTTCAGGGGGTATTTGTATCCTCTAGGCGAAATTTGTTGTCTTTCTCTGTAACTTTTCAATTCCTTCCCTCTCTATTGAATGAAAAGGCTTCTCGCCTATTCTTCAAAAAAAAAAATATGTGGTAGTCACGGCATATCCGCATATGTACATAGCATGAGAAAGCAAAAATATATACCTGTACGTGAGACTCTAATAGCCCTGTATATGTGTAAGAGTTGTATTGTACACAATAAAAGATTACCCATTGATTCTATATATGAAAGCAGAAGGATTTTGTTTTTCAAACTCGTACGCATGAAGCCATCAGGTATAATTCAACTTGAAGTACGGGTTGATTTTATAATAACCTGGCCCAATAAGATGTGATACTCATGTGACATTGTGGTGAAATAGTATCACCTTGTTAGTCTAGATAGAGTTGTAGCACCATATAATGTCTAATCGATCTAAACTTATCACCTCAGGTTAGCAACAAAGCTATGATGGAATAGTACCACCTCTCCCTATGACCCTATCCTTCCTCGGGAGTAATATCCTCTGGCGTCTGTGGCACGAGCTCCAACAAGAATCCGATAGGTAAGCATGCTTGGTGATATTGATGTCAAGCTAGACGTTAGAGCGGGCCGACTCGACAAACATTGAGCTGGGAATTAGTGATGCCAAAGAAGTGAAAAAGGCAACGATGTCGAGCTAGACATCGTCGGGACTAAAGGAGAGAAAGGCGTTGGAGTTAAAGAAGCCGCCAACGGTCACATGCATCATTTATAAGTAGCTCTTGCAACATTGCTATATTGTGTTAAGACACATTATTCTTGGAAACTTTTTTATGAACATTTTTAACATTTCTTAAAGCATCAGAAAGAATAAAATAAGGCAATTGTAAAAAATTAGCAATTTCGTTTATTTTATATACAAGTGACATGAATAAGTGCTAGTAACCATTATCTGTCGAGGGACGCTAGCCAACGACGATACCTTAAAAAAAATTCCAATAGATTATCAGTTTTTGGTAGTTTTCATGATGTTTCTCGTGGTTTTATGTAGTTTTATTAGAGATGGTTTTATAAAAATTTATATAGTTTCATGTCGATTTTATCTTCATCAGGATCAATTTTTGTGCATCCCTGTTATCTGTTTGATATAGTTCCGTATAAGCCGTAAAAATAGAATGTGCAGGAATGGAGTGTCCCCTGTAGGAAACAAATCTTGTAAAGTATACTGCAATGTGTAAAAAAATTTAAAGCGGTGGGTACAATGTGCAGTGAACTGTGATAGAGCGAAGATTTGAACCTTCGCTTGAAGATAGCTCATGTCTGGG
The DNA here is from genome assembly GCA_005191435.1 of Raddia distichophylla. NCBI lineage: Eukaryota > Viridiplantae > Streptophyta > Magnoliopsida > Poales > Poaceae > Raddia > Raddia distichophylla. The sequence goes on along the minus strand of SPJY01033452.1, from coordinate 2,264,243 downwards.
TTATTGGGTCGTTGTACTGTTTGTTGAACATGCTGTGATCCTTAACGCCGCGCACGCTCGTGTATTTAGCCCGCATCCACGCAGATCCCTTTCTGCCTCACCCACGCTCTCGCGCGACTGCGCGCGCCGCAACCCGACACGCCTAGTAAACACAAGCTTCAGCTCTCCCAATTTTTTAACACCCGCACGGTGGCCGGAGTCGGAGGCGGAAGCTACCACGCAGCCGCGCGCTTGCCGTTCTTAAAATGGCTGACACTGGTGGCGCTCGACGGCCAGCTCACTGCTCGTCTTCCGCTCCGTCCTCTGTGGATTGCGATCCGGGACCTGCAGGCGCAGCACGGGAGCCGAGTCGGAGCGACGAGCAGTGCGAGAGCTCGAGCTGTGGGGCGGCAATGGCGGGCGTGGGCAAGCCGCTGCGGCTAAAGGACCTCCTGGAGCTGGACTGCGAGTCCTGCAGCGCGGCGGGCTTCCGCTGCTACCCGCGCCGCCTGTGCGTGGCCGCCGCCGCCGCCGCGCCGAGGCCAATGCGGCACCTCGCAGACGCCGGCGCACCACGGCTAGGCCAATCGCCGTCGCTGCGCCGCCCCAGGCTGGCGCACCTCTCCAGGGGCCTCTCGCGCCGGCTCAGGGGAGGCTTCTGGAGGCGCCGCGAGGAGGACGACGACGCGGAGGCGGCGGCGAAGCAGGACTCTCCGGTGGCCGCCGCCGCGAACGGCAGCAGCTCCGACTCGGAGACGACGTCGGAGTCGGGGTCGTCGACCGAGAGGAAATCCGAGTCCGACTTCTCTTCGGCCAGCTCGTCGGAGAGCCTGCACCTGCACGCCGCCGCCGCCACCTCAGGAGCCGACCACGAGGTAATTAATCCACTGCACCGTTTTCTCCCGCTTAATCTGGTAATCTGGTTCACCAAATGAGGCTCCATAATTGGGCGTTAATTCAGTTGAGGCATCTCGTCCCCACAAACTTTGGCTGCATAATTGCATTCGCGTAAGCTCCGGATCAAAGTGGATTAGCCATGAACACCGCAAGAAAGTAAACAAAACCCCAGCTCCCGTCGATGTCTCAACTAAACTAATTAAGCCATGCACATTGGTAGCATTAGCTGAATGCATACTGCTTGTCGTAGTATGAGAGACATACGTCGTGTTCGTAGTACATGGCTAGGTTAGCTAGCGTTTGACTTGTCCATGCATCATGCATGTACGAGTATCCAAGGGAGGATACTGCATTGAAGGACAACACAGGTAACATGGCCCTACGTGTCTGTACAGGCTACACCTTAGAGTTTAATTTGTGTATCCTGCCTGCATGACACTGCTAGTGCCTCTGCCATCGTGACCATTCATTGAAATGACCGGTGCAGATTGTACCCTGGCCGGTCAGATACTACTTAACTAAGATAGCACAGTGATTTGCAGATGGTCCGTGCCATTGTTAGAAAAGGTTGCTTGGCTTAAAGTCAGGTGATTTCAAGATTCTAGAAAATTTGTCAAAATTAGTTTTGATTTAGGGTTGCGCACTCTCGATTAAACTAAGAGCATAGACAGGAGGCACGGAATTTGAACTTTCCGCTCACCGCTACAGTGATTCGCGATTGATGCAGATTGAGATGCAATGGCTGCTAGTCATGCTCTAAAGCTCCCAATTCTTTTCGAGAATTAAACTGTTTGAGTGAAATTCTCTTGAATCTTGGTGCCTCAAACCTCTTATCTTATTATTTGTTTATAAGCTAAACTTTAAGAGCTTTGTGAAATAGCTCAGAAAGTATAGCGAGCTTGCTGGAAGCTCTAACAAGTGGTTTCGAAATACAAAAAACCTTATAAAAACAGACCGTTTGACTTTTTAATAGAAGATAAATAGGAAAGATAAATCGAATGTACATTGTTACATATGGATCTAATTAATTTTAGCAACAACGCCGTGGAGGGATTGTTTATTTGCTATTTTTAAGTGGCATGAAAAAAATTATACGAGCACATGCTTCAATGCTGTGCCAGTGCCGCTCTCTCAAGGTAAAGATTCTTTTATTGGTCATCATTCAAGTACCGGTAAAACGAACCGGACGCTTGTACGGCTACAGGACTGCACCGCTCTCAGCTCACTGTTCACTGGTCACTGCGAGCCCTGCCCCTGTGGACCGAAAGGCGGTAGCTGCACAGCGTAAATGCAGAGTTAGTGCGGCTTGTCGGGTGAGCCCGGCCGCGCGCGCGTGTAGCTTCGGCGCCGCAGCGCGCGGCGGCCGGCACTGTTCGGCAGTCACTTCGCGCCACCAACCGCCGAGACCAAGGACACCGCTGTCTCCCTCCGCCTGCGACCGCCCGCCGCCGCGCGCATGTGAGAGCATGGCCGAGCCGAGCAGCAGCCAGCAATGGCGGCAGGCACCGTGCTGACCTGACATGCGCTTTGTCTTCTGGGGAATGGGTTGGGGGGCGGAGCTCCACCGGCCGGCGCCGGACAAGACGGCCGGCCGGACGGCGAGGCCGGCCCACCCACGTACGTACGATGACCGGCCGGGCATTGTCAATTTGTCATGGCGTTCTATGGCATGATCTTTGGCGCGCGGTGTTGCAGGCGATGAAGAGGGAGTTACTGCCCAAGGAGACGGACGACAAGGAGCAGCTCAGCCCGGTGGCCGTCATGGACTTCCCGTTCGACGACGGCGGGTACGACGACACCGACGACGACGTCGTGGAGGAGGAAGGGCGGGACGCTAGCAGCACGTGCTCGCCTTCTTTCACCGACAGCCTCGCGCTGCTGCAGAGTAAGTGCTCTTGGTTTTCAGTATGCATGGACAAGGACAATCCTTGCAAACAATAACATAAAGAAACGAATCACTTACCGCTAATTAATGACAAATTGGCCGGAATCTGCTCTGTTTCTGTCTTTTGCTCGGACAATATACGGACATTGCGAAGGCCGTGCCAAATTGTTTTACTACTGTTCTCTTTTTCGGGTCCCCGAGAAAGGCAAAAATGTTGGAATCGAGTAAAGATCCTACTGGACCTACACATGCAGTCGGTGACGGTCGGAAAATGGCAGATTAATTGACCGCGGTTTGACCTCACAAATAATGGCGCTAGAATCCGTTATGCAAGTTATCAAACGATTAAGACTTGTTTATCTCTCAGCCAATTTTTTCATATACATAGATGTTCGTTGGATCTTTTATGTATTCTATGGAGGTGTTTGATCAACAGCTTAGAAAATCGACTGAGAGTTAAATAAGTCTTAGTCGTTTGATGAGAAGTCAGTCCCGTTAATCAATGCTAAGGGCATGTAATTTGACAATCTACCATAAAGCAGCCTAAAACACCTGTTATGTAGGTTTTTGCTAATATATAAAAAAATAAAATAGATAAGATAAAGGTGTCATGTAAATTGAACCGGAAGTGATTTGTTTCCAATTATGGCACTCGACCTTGCTTGGGTGTATGAATCAGGCTAACATGGTCCTTAAAATGTTAAAACGGATTTGTGGTTTTGCTAAATCAACTATGGTGAACGAAGTGATTTTTTTATCTAACAATATTTTGCTATGTCTGTTTTATATTTGAGATTCTTGTAATTTCCTAGTGTCAGTAGTTTTTCACAATTTTTTTTAAAAATACAGTTGTTTGTTGTTTTTCCTTTTTTAAGACAACTAGAAAACTAGAAAATGATTGAAAATTTTAAAGGAGTATATAGCGTGGTAAAATACAAGAAAAAATATATGAGCATGTAAAATAGTTATAAACTTGAATATACATTTTTACTTGAGAAAATTGCACTGTCGCTTCCGGAACTTGTAACAAATTGCACGAAATCCCCTAAACTTTGAAATTGCTTTCTCAGATCCTGGAACTTGTCTCCGTTTGCACCGTTAGTCCTGGGCCGTTAGGATCTGTTAGAAATTCCGTTAAACGCTGACGTGGCGCCCACGTGGCCGTTAAGTGATGACGTGGTGCTGACGTGGCCCCAAAAAATCCAAAACAATTCTAAAAACCTTCAAAAAATTATAAAAATTCATAAAAAAACAAAAATAATTCACAAAATTCATAAAAAATTCAAAGAATTCATAAAAAATGCAGAAAATTCATAAATAATCCAGAAAATTCATTAAAAATCCAGAAAATTCATTAAAACATAATTTAAAAATATAAAAAATTAGAAAACCTGAAACAAAATCCAGATTTTCAGGTTTTCTAAATTTTTCTATATTTTAAAATTGTTTTTTATGAATTTTCTGGATTTTGTTTCAGGTTTTCTAAATTTTTATATTTTTAAATTATGTTTTAATGAATTTTCTGGATTTTTTAATGAATATTCTGGATTATTTATGAATTTTATAGATTTTTTATGAATTTTATGAATTATTTTTTATTTTTTCGGATTTTTTGGAGCCACGTCAGCGCCACGTCAGCACTTAACGGCCACATGGGCGCCACGTCAGCGTTTAACGGAATTTCTAACGGATCCTAACGGCTCAGGACTAACGATGCAAACGGAGACAAGTTCTAGGAGCTGATAAAGCAATTTCAAAGTCTAGGGGATTTCGTGCAATTTGGTACAAGTTCCGGTAGCTACAGTGCAATTTTCTCTTTTTACTTTGGATGCTGTGAAAACGTTTATGTCAAAATACATGTAACCTATTTGCCAAAAGTCAAATTCACCCTTAACTAGTCAAGGTACAGTCTGTTTTTTATATTTCGAGGAGTGGGTTTACCTATTTTGAAACTAAGGGCAAAAACAGTACTCCCTTCGTTTATTTATGTAAGACATATAGTTTAAATGATACTCCCTCCATCCCAAACTCCCAATATATAGGGCGCATAAATTTTTTTGAGTTATCCCATAATATAAGACGTCTTCCCATTATTTCTTTGAAAAAAACGAGCAATTAACTCATAGTTAAGTTATTCACACTATAAAGTGCTTGCTTTTGCTAGCTTTAGCTATTAAAGCTATTAGTAATTAAGTGTATGGGAATGAGATGCATGCTTCGAGTAACGAGATAATTAAAAATAATTTACTCTCTTAAACATCATTTCTTGATATTGATGAAAATTTTTATACGCCATATATTTTGGAACGGAGGGAGTATTATTTAAAAATATAAGGTGTGTATGCGAATTTAGTGATGTTTTCCTTGTTTATTTTTATTTATTGCACAATTTTCTCTAATGCATTTATGAAAACTCTCTTCCATGATGCTCTCTCTCTTTCTCTCTCATATTTTTAAGCCATTTATAAATGGATAGGATCATTTTCTCTTTACTTTCTCTTGATTTTATTTTTTTATTTTATATATCAATTCAAAATATGTTTTACATAATAAAATATAGGAAGTATGTAAATTTGATAATACGGTATGTAACCAGTTTTATGTGCTACTCCATGTACTACGCATGTACATGGGACGATGGGCCATGCCTGACCAATACCAGGTACGACCGTAGGAGTATTGATTTTGATTTTTCACGGGGCAGGGAGAAAGAAGCAGCTGCAGCACAAGATCCAACGGTTCGGGAGCAGCGGGGAGCTGGGCCCCGAGAATCTGGAGGCACGCTTCGCCGCCTCGGACTCCGGTGGCCTCGCCGGCGACGACGTCCTCGCAGTACAGCTCCAACTCCATCAGAGCGTCAGTGTGCAGGCAGACGCCGACGAGTGCAGCCTTCTATATCAGCTGCTGCTGACCACGCACGCCGTCTCCGCCGCCGCCGCCGCCTCCGGGCGGCTGCTCCTCGAGTTCTTCACGGAGACGACGAGCCGCTCGGAACCTCTGTCCCAAAAGCCAAACCTGTGGAGGAACAGCGAGGCAGTGAGACTGGCGACGGCATGGCTGGAGGGCACCGGCAGCCGGTGGGGTCTCACGGACGTCCTTCGCCGCCGGGAGGACATCGTGGCGGAGATGGAGCGGGGCCGTCGGTGGACGCTCGCCGGCGACGAGGAGAGCGAGGAGGTCGGCGCGGTGGTGGCCGGCGTGGTGGTGGACGAGCTGGTTGATGAGCTGGTGAGAAACCTGGCTGTGTAGGGTGGTTTGGCCAAGTGAATTCTTTTGGCGCATGTTAACTAAAGTGCTAAGGGAGCAGTGTGTAAATACTATATACTCTTTTGGGTTTGGCCGTGTGGAACGAGAAGGATGGCAATACTTAGGCCCTGTTTGGAAGTGGAGTTTTTTAAAACCATGATTTGTGTTTTGCTATGATCATAAAAAACCATGGTTTTGAAAACCATTGTTTGCTAGCACAAGTTAGAAAACTTTGGTATGGAGTGGAGTCTACAAAACTTCAAAAAAATCATGATTTTTTCAAAACCATAGTTTTCAAAACAAAGTTTTTTAGGTTGCTTCTAAACACCTCATGATCTCAAAAACCATGGTTTTTGAGAAAACCATGGTTTTGCATAGAAAATACAAAATAACTCCACTTCCAAACAGGCCTTAATTTGTTTAACAGGCTACGCACCCAGACGGTGTTTCGCCACAAGACCGTCAACCACGAGGGCCAACGATCGGGCCCGTCCCATACCGGGACTCGAGATCGTACTGTCAATGCTCAAATAAAAACAAAGAAAAACAGGGTAGCTCGAAGTAAAGATTCGTCGGGGTTTGAGCATGTACGATGATAGTACATGTCAGCTGTATCCAATCTATTTAGAAGTCTTGCTATGTACGATAGATGATATATGGAAAAGAGAGCGTGCATAAAAATTTGGATCGTCTCTAATGCTAAAGTCAACTCTACATAAGAATTACAAATTTGGTGTATGAACAGACCGTGTAAAAAAGCATGCAACCATCTCTACCACTGTAAGAGTTGTCTTTAGTCATCTAGTGCTATAAGTGACATGGCAATGGTTGAGACAACTGTTGTCTCAAACATTGTACATACCGTTAGAGCATCTCGCATGGTACTTAGTCAGCTAGTTATAAGGATGTCAACTTAGTATTTTGCTTATATGAAAGCAAGAGAGATAGACTAGTTACCAACTTACAATCGGTATATAGCTGATTTTAAAATACGTTCACACTATTATAAGTAGGTGCATATTAATTTTCCAATGCTATGTTGTAGGTAGTCTATCGGAAAGGTTGTTTATATAACATTTATAGATGACATGCTCGTTTCTTATAATTATTGGTTATCTATGCTATTGAAGATGCTTCTACGAGGATGAGTGCGAATTATTTCTCACGTTTCTATTAAAACACTTCTCCTTAAAAAAAGTCCTTTTGGTCTGATGGCTATTCAAGAGAAGCACTCTGTTCGTCATGTCAACTCACCCATTCAGCCGTAAAAAGTATATGCACACACACTCGATCGTATCACATTGTTGACAAAAACTTGGCGCATCGAGCGAAATTGGAGAAGACTGCCCAGTACGGTGTTGACACATGTAGGCTACATTCATCCTGGATAATGAAATGATGCGGCAACTTCAATCTGTAGCGACATTTTCACTCGTATAGAGAGCGAGCAAACGGGAAAAACATCCACTGAACAATAACATGGCTGCATGAGGCATTCTTCAGTTCATAAAGAGAGGGCCCACATGTCCACAGAGCAGGAAAAGGCAAAGCAGGGACCAACAATCCACATGAATCCACGAGCATCACATGCTTGCCATGAAGCAAATTTATCGTTTCACAATGATACATCAAGAAAGCTTCAGAACTACGCTCCTACGTTACCACAGCTACAAGCATACCGTGTTACACTGTTGGATTACAGGTAAATGAATATACCAGGCTAGTCAAACCCTAAGCAGGATCCCTAAAACCTTCTGAGCTGAGGCAAAAAGGGATGAAACAATAAACCATAATTCACAAGGTGCCTACAAAAAAACGCGATGAAAATCAACTTTACAAGGTGAGACTAGATCCGAGGCATAAAATTTCATTGGTGGAAACCCTTGTGCGGAGCGACACTACCGTGTCTTCTTCATGATTGCTGAAGTACGCATCTCGGCATCTTCCTTGGCAAATCTCCACCATAGATAAGTGACGGGAATAGACACTGCGAGGCAGATTGCATGACCGTCTACATATCCCCAACGTGGAGGGATGTCATAGGCTTCCAAGATCATTGAAAGCGCATTTCCCAAAGTGACAAACATGATACTAAAACGTGAAGGATGTTTTGTCATGAAAGCCCATATTGCCCATAGAAGGAACTGAACAATGCTAGCAGCAGTACAAACCTTTGTGTTCAGATCTGCAAAGAATTTGATAACCAGTACATGGATGTAAATTTGATAAAAAAAAAAGGTGTAACAGTATAGACATTACTGTGTGACTACACTTTTAACAACTAGCTGGCTCCTGAGATATTGACATTTCGCAACAAATTGTAGCAATGAAAATTTGGCATACTAGAATTTATAGTAACAGGTTGAAATACAGCACTATATGTCCCTACTCAGGACTCCGGTACTGGGGGCATGTTAGATTGCTAGGAGTAATAAGGCAAGCAAGTACAACCGTACAAGCAACATAAGCAGTGACTACAAAAGATGCACACTGTCTGACAGTTCTGTATTGCATTATCCATAGGAAGGATGCAGTTAACATGCAAAAAATACAAGTAAAACAGGCTTTTGTCAAGTTTGAGGTCCTAGAACCCTGATAAAATTTACCTTTGTCAAGTTCATAGAAATTGAGATATAAAATATGAGTAGTTGTGAATGCCAAAATGGGAGCTGCAACCATCACTCTGGAAGCTTCATCCCTCAGATTTAAAGTTCGCAATATCGCCAGAATAAGGGAATATCCAACAAAGGCAGCAACCGATGAATAATACAACTTCTCCGTCCAAAAGGTGTCACTGTACCACATAAATAGTGTAACGTCAAACAATTATAATTAAGCATATACTGCAACCAAAACCTTGGTAAATGGTTTAAACTTACCAACTATGATATATGGCACGCCAAAACCATGCATTCATGGACAAGAGACCATATATGTGCCATAAGCCAGTGTATTCATAGTATGTTTTTTGAGTTTCAGGCCTAAGAGGCAGCTTGTACGATAGCAGGAGGAAAAAGGATAGCCACCCATTAAATTGAACAAGAAGAGCCAGTGCAGAGAGAGCAGCAGAAATAGGCTCCTGGAAGGAAGAAGAGTCAAGTGGGTGTGTCGGCACAATAATAATAGATGAAGACCATGAAACAGTGAAACTGAATCAAGTGTGCTAAGATAATTCAAGTGAAAAAATGCAATTAAACAGTGCATGATTGAAGTAACATAACTACCTGAAACACTGATGCACGCTTCAAAGGCCATTTGCCATGATACTTAACAGGTCCTAATCCAAGTTCCTGCCTTTCACTTTCCCTCTCCATCATGCAGTGATATCTGCATTCACTCTTGCAGTTCCACTCTTTCCACTGTAAGTATAATGGTTCGTGTGTGTACCATGATTTAACAGCAGGCTGGTTATCAGTTGGAATCTGACAGTGCTTAATAGAGGTCTCTTTGAGGGAACCCGTTTTTTCACATTTTTCAACACAAGCTCTGGTAAATATATGACAAACATAGCCAGATTAGCATGTCAATTGCTCATTAAAGCAACGCCATCACAATTTTGTTAAGAGAAAAACAGCAGGTCTTAAGGACAGGTTTACATACCCAGCTACATAAAAAAAAAGTTTTCATCAGAATGTGTTTCACATGTCACAAGTCACAACCCTTGTCATCAATACCCTTCAAACCTTTGCAACCGCATGCATGATCACGGAGCGATTACCAAAGGAATCGCATGCACATTGGAGCTCCTTCTAAAAGCCATAGTATTCTTGGTGCAATACCGCAACTTCTGCAATCTTGACATGACTGAACTAAATCTATCACCGAAATACAACATCGCCAGAATGCACACAGAGAGATTCAGGCAGCACCGTGCTGTACAGCGAGACGACCTCAGAGTGTTTGTGCAGGTTCAAGAAGTAACTACCGCCATACTCGCGCTAATTTCCATCGCGCAAGGTAAATCAGCTCCTCGAACCAATACGAGGCAGAGGAGCATGGTCTTACCAGACCAGACCACCGAATCTTGGGAACAAGAAGACGGTACAGAACGATAACCTACGAGAAAAAAAAAAGCTACCTGTAGAGCGGATCGGCGTCGCCCTCGGAGGCGGCCACTGCACCGGCGGCCACGGCGACGAGGACGGCGAGCAGCGCCAGCCGGGGCGTCCCCCGGCCGAGTCCCATCCCCCTCCTCTCCTCCTCCCAATTCGAGCAGGACCTCCGCGCGGCAGCGTAGGAACAGGAGATCCAAGAACCGCGCGGCAGGAGCCGGCAGCGGATCGGGGGGCGGGCGAGGGAGGGAGGGGACTCCGCGGCGAGCTGCGCGAATGGAGCCGCGTCGCGGCCGCGAGGAGGGTCGCCGTCGTCGTGGCCGGGAGCAAATCGACAGCGAGGGGGATCGCGAGCTGATGGGGGCGCGTGGGATTTCTCTGGGGATGTGCGCTCTTGTTTTTGTGTCCCGGGTGTGTTCGTGTGCACCGGAAGAGGGACTAGGCCAGAAAATCTTCATATGGGCCTGGTGGATCGACTAGTGTAACAATGTTGCGGGCCTTGCGGCTTGTTTCTTTTCCGGGCTCTGAACGTTTCGTTTCTGTGCCCAGCCTAGCGCCACCTCATCGCCAATGGCTGAGAGAGTTTTGAGTCCAGTGGTGAGAAAGGCAAAAAGGAGGAACTGATGTTTAAATATAGCCATTAGTATAACTCATGGACCCGAGTTGATTATGGATTGAATCAATACCAAACTTCTAATTTGGTCCGCCTATGTAGTAGGGGGTACCCTTGCCTCGCTTGGGAGGTGGATGATTGCATGCCCAAAGGCTTGCTCCGGCCCATAAGAAGGGTGAACGATCAAAGGGTGTACATGTGATTGCTCCTTGCTCTGGTAGGACTTACCCCCATTCGTCATGTCGTAGAGACGTAGAGGATGGGTGCATTCCCCTACAACTACAACAACCGAGATCGAAGAATAGCATGTCAAAGCATCAACACATACAAGTGCAATCAAAGTTCGTTCATCGACAATAATTAATTAAGCATGAGGTGTATGCACACAAGGTGGCCACGCCAACGATGCGTCAAGAGAGCATAGGAATATTTCAAAACTTATCACGGACATTTTGGACTGTGTGTAGAGCAAATTTGACCATACTAAATTTGTTTCGTCCTATCATTGAGTTTGGGTACTATCTCAAAGTTGAAATACCTGATCATCCCACTAGAAAGTCACATTTCTTGAGAATATATCACTATGGATTTTTTCTGCCCCTCCCCTCAAATTTATGATCAAAATGCCATTTCTCTCGCTTTTACGCTCTCTTACAAAGCTGGTGCTGCCATCTCCTTAGCCTCCTTTGTTGTACCATCACCGTCGTGCCTAAGGATTTTTTTTTTAATCCTTTTTAATAAAATATTATAAAACTAACCCTCGGCGAAAGGAATTTGCAGATCTGACCCCTTTGGCCGCGCCAATACAGCTGGCGCGGCTAATAGTCTCTGTCGCGCCAACGCATGTTGCGTGGCAAAGGGTGCCACGTAGGCTGGGGCGGCCTGCCATGCACTGGCGTGGAAAGTGCGGGCCCCACCCTTGCCGCGCCATCCCTCATGGCGCGGCTAGGTCAGTATAGATCGCGGCACTGGAGCAGCCCGAGCCGTTGCGCTCGGGCTGTTCTTACCCCAGCACGCTGCCGCCCGCCGCATCCCGCTCGTCCCCCTCGGATCCAAGGGGGGAAAAATGCCTCCCTCCACTCCCCCATTTTCTCACTCAATCGTTCTCATTTGGTACTTGTTTAAAAACTAGGGTTTGAGCAAAAATGTCGATTTAGGTTTGATTTTTGGATGTTTAGCTCGTTCTGAGCGTCGTGGCATATGCTATGGACATTCTGTCCGTATTATTTACGTGTACAACGAGTTGCATGTATTGTTTTGGCCTGCAAATTTAGGTTTAGATAAATATTTTGCTATGACACTTTGAACATGGTATATAGTTTTGTGGGCTATGCCAAATATAAAAGAAAGCCTGTAGAATCATTACATATTATAAGTGTTTGACCTCTTTTGAATAAGGTCACTTATGTGTTCACTCCGCCCTTATATTGGTTATTTTTAATAGCTAAGATTAATAGGTGAAGTAATACATGTAGCCAATTGTTTAGCATGAAAATCTAAATCACTCGCAAATGATTAAAATGTAAATATATTGTTATGGCAATCCCGAAGGAATAGATGATTTTGTATCATAGGGCTAATGAAATTACATTTGTTGTATCAAATTTTGTAGATGGATCGTTTAGTGCGGCTGTTTCATGGTGGAACCGTTAGGGAAAACGGAGAGTTTGAGAATATGAAGGAAGAGATTGTGTTGTTTGATAGGAGCCCAAGTTATGAAGAATTAGTTTTCCGTTGTCGGTCTGTGATGAGGTGTGGTCTTGGTGAAGGTGAATTGTTTGTGCAAGGCAGATTTGATTGTGGCAACGCTAGGGCTCACTACGTGATGTTGAAGATTGCATCGGAGTCGGATTGGAATAACTATAAGGAGGTTGTGAAAAATTCGAATGTTACTTGTTGGGAGGTGGTGGTCGACATTTGTCGTGCGGGTACCTCGTTGCAGATAGTTGAGGAGGAAGAAGAGTCTGTAGAGCACTTGACTCAGGAGGTGGCAACAGTTGGAGCATTCGAGACGGAGCATTTCAATAGTGCTTTTTATCATGGATGATTTCGATGAAGGACTATTTGAGGAGGAAGAACGTGAGGTCGATGTCGATCAAATCTCTTTAGGATCAGAGAATGATTTCACAAATGAGGAGACCGCGGAAGAAGATGAGCTGGAGGAAGATGAGGTGGACGAAGAAGATGATGTGGAGGTGCTAGGTGAACGTGACGAAGAAGGTCGCTATGAGGACGAGGTTCCTAGCCTAGACGTGGTGGATAGACGGCAAAGCATTGCGCGCTATGTAGGTAGAGGAGAGGAGGCAGCTGAAGTCAGTTCATGTGGATGTGCCGACCGTAGCCACCTTTGAGGATCTGAGCCAAACTCACATGGCAATATGTGATAGCGGTTTGTTCTCAAGCGCCTTCCCAATTCTGAGAACCTAGACATCCAAAAGGGTAAGGCATTCGACACGTTGCAGCAGTTGCATTATTTTTTGATGGAATATGCGGTCAGACACCATAGGCCCTTACTGTGACTCATTCGGGTGCGAAAGTCGGATACACTGTGAATTGCAAGCAAGGATGCCTTTGGGGCGTGTGGGCTCGGTCGGACAAGTTTACAGGAAGATGGAAGATTACTCGTGTGAGGCAACCACACACGTGTGGCTCGTCGAAGGTAAAGAGGGTGCATGCTCAAAACACGGCATACAGTAATTGAACTTCACATCACACGTGTAGAAAACTCTACCGGCAGTATCAGGGTCCCTCGACTGTTGAACCTCCGCTGGAATGCCGTGCTCGCAAATTGGAACCGAAAATGAAGAGGACCGAACTGGAGCATCATTACCCCTAGGGTAATCCTCATACTTGAGAAATGGCTTCGCCTCGAAGCCATCGTTTCCTGCAATATAGTGCAATACAAATAAAAAATAAATTATTCTAGCAAAGCGTACTCAACAAAAAACCAATATATCATTCGCCATAATTTCTAACTATAATACACCTACACATACATCATACGGATCAACATTACCATAAATTATTCATCATTAATGGAGACCAATCCACTACGCAATCAACATATCTTCATGCTACGTGTAACCCTAACCCTAACCTAAATCATTTGAATCGTACAAAAACTTACATCCAAAACACACAAATGGAGAGGGGTTTACCTGCCATGATGAAGTGGAGCCTTTTCCCCAAACAAATCCGGTTCGATCTTGGCAATGGAAGAGGATAAGAGTGGTTAGGAAAGAGAGAAAACGAAGGGGAAGTGAGAAAATGAAGAAGAGCTGTGAGAGGAGTCCTTGGGCTCGGGTTATTCTGACCTTGCCGCGCCATGAGGGGTGGGGGTGGCCCACTGTCAGCGCTCGGCCGCCAGCATCGTGTCCACGGAGCCAGCTTCGCCGCGCCAGCGCATGTGGCGTGGCAAGGTGGGGCCCGCACTTTCCACGCCAGCGCTCGACCGGCCGCCCCATCCTACGTGGCGCCCTTTGCCGCGCTACATGCGTAGTTGCGGCAGGAGCAATTAGCCGTGCCAGTTGTATTGGCGTGGCCAAAGGGGTTAGATCTGCAAATAGTTTTTGCCGAGGGTTAATTTTTTATTATTTATTTAAAAAAGGTTAATAAAATTTTTTTTCCCACCACCTCATTGCCGTTCCTCTCTACCACCCCGACCTCCTCTTCTGCCATCCCTGATCTTCTCTATCACACCATACCGCATCCCTAGCCTCCTCCACCGCCACACCACCACCGCCCCTGGTCTCCTCCTCAGTCGTGCCACCATCGCTGGAGAAAGAGGAGAATGTGAGGTGCGATGGAAGAGCATGAAGACAAGGGAAGGTTATACAACCATGTAATTTATAATGGAAGCCTAACTTTTCTGGTGATATTTCTTAGATATCTAAACTTCACAATGGTATCGATGTAATTTACGTGCTTTTTCACGTAACAAGAAAAATATTTCAGCCTCTAGTAAAATAATGATTCAAAGTTCATCGATCTTAGCGTCGTTCTAACAAATAAAGGCAAAAATAAAGGTTAAGACGAAAGATCTTGTAAATTAAAACTCAAAAGAATGCATGCATGCATGTGTGTGCGCGCGTGTGCCTCCGGCCTAACCCACTACCTATCTCCTCTTTTGCTCCCAGACACGAGTGCCTGCATGATCGAGATTCGAGACGAACGTGCATGGGCGACGACGAGGGATCCCGAATTCCCAATTGCGGCGGCCCAAGATTTCTCAATAGCCGACGAGCAGCCGAAGCATGCATGAGAAAAATAAAAAAGGCAGGGGATTTCATTTCCGCATGCGTGGAACTCGAAGATTTCATGCCCGGGTCACCGTGCCACCTTGATCGGCCCGTGCCCCATGCATACGCGCAGCCGCGAGGAATGGATGGATGCGTGGCGTGGAGGGATTAGCCGCGATCGAGATCGGGACACGCGCCGCCGTGTGGTGTGCTCCGCACGACGCCATGCCGTCGCCGAACCCGAACGACACCGTGGGACATATTTTCTGCAATTTCTCGGATAAAATTCAGCGGAACTCGTCGGTTAACCGCTAAAATCATCAATCTCTCAAGAAACGTCGGGGAAAACCACACTGCTGCTTTTGAATTTGAAATCAAATTCATTCAATGGCTTCCCAGCGGGTTTTGATTGTTTTATGGTTTTTATCCGTTTATCGGTCTGATTGAAGGGCGATTTTCGAGGTGAAAACCAAATTTAAAACCCAGCTCATGGATCATGCATGGCCGCGGGCCAAGATGCAGCGTCCACGTCGCGGCATCGGTTCCTATTACCGATCAGTGCTGGCCACCGGCACGGCCCAGACGGACCCACGCCGTGGCCGCGTGCATGTATGTCCTCGTTTCTCTTCTCGGTTTCTTCCATCACCACCTTCGCGTAGTGCGGGACGACACGAAGCGATCAATCCGGCCAATTCGCGCACGGCAGTAGGAGGAACAAGCATGCTCCAAATTCTCTCACGAAGCAAACAAAGTAGCACAACATATATCAGTTTCTTTTTCCCTGAGCTGAAACCACTAAATGAGTGTGCTGAAAAGAAAGGAGCCCTGAAAAGAAATCAGCTGACGGGAGGCAAGGTCGTCAGGCGCACTGAAGATGGTTTCATCATTACCACCTGTTAGAATATTTGGAAAGAGCGGAACGCCAGGATTTTCCGCCACGAGGATTGCTGGCTGGACGATGTACTGCTTAAAATTAAGAATGATCTAGTGCTAGTCTAGCTGGAGCTTTGTCGGGCTAGTCCGGTGTTGTCTCGGGGAGTTTGTTGTTCTTGTGCTCTCAAACTGTGTTTGTATTTGCTTCTCCTTTGAATGAATTGGACAACTCGCCTTTCTCAGCTCTGTTCTCATAGAACCACCTCAGCTTCTCACACCAGCTGCTCCAGCTTGTATATAAACCCCTACTGCCTGGTCTACTCGGCTACTCCACGCACACAAACCCAAGCAGAGTAAAAGCAAGAACAAGCACACGCCGGACTTATCGCACCATCGGTCTCGTCGACTCGTCGTTGCGGTTGATCTGCTGCATTGTGACAGCTTTGGCGGCGGTGATGGTGGCGGGACAGTGGCCGAGGCGGTCGGCGGCAGCGGACGCGGCGTCGTGGTGCTGCGGGCTGGCGGTGGTGGCGGTGCTGGTGGTGGGGTCGTTCGGCGGCGGCGGCGGCGAGGATAAGGTGGTGCGCGGAGCGCGGCTGGCGGCGCGGCCATGCGAGGAGATCTACGTGGTGGCGGAGGGGGAGACGCTGCACAGCATCAGCGACAGGTGCGGCGACCCCTACATCCTGGAGCAGAACCCCCACGTCCACGACCCCGACGACGTCTTCCCCGGCCTCCTCATCAAGATCACGCCGCGCGCCGCCGCCTCCGGCCACACCTGAACGCGCCGTCGTCGCGTGCCTTGCTCATCATCTCGAGCTGTACGTACACGCAGCTAGTAGATGCCGAATCGCCGATCATATGTTTGATAGGGATTCGCAGCATGCTGTGAATAGAATTAATAACAAGCTGCTCGAGGAGAACCACCGTGAAGTTAATTTATCTTCACCGGACGAGCTGCCGGCCGGCGGCCGGAGAGTTCAGTGAACGAGTCGTAGTTATGGACGTGGGTGAGTGGGCGGTTGGATGCGGGGTCGTGCACGGCCGGCCGCGCCATCGTGGCCGTTGGAGCGGTGACACGTGAAAGACGATGGCTGATGCTACTGATCACCCCGGACTGTTTGCTTGTCCATTTTTTATGCGCAGGAGAGATTGCCGGTTTACACTAGGACCAATTTTACAAACCTTTGCCGAGGGGGTACTTTTGACGTACATCTAAAAGAATATCACTCTCATCCTCTTCGCTTTGTCACTACTCTTTCAGTCTTTCCCACACCTCTCTCACTCTCAAACCGAAACTAGTGATGCTAGGCTGAACTGCTGAAGCGATGTTAATGGAATGCTGCACAATTTGGCCTTGTTTGTTTGAATTAAACTAAAGATCGCTGAAAACTTTAATCTAAAAAATTATAATCCCTCGAAGATGTGTTAAAAATTTTAAAATTATTTTACAATTTTTTTCAAGAATTATTTAAAACCCCAAAAAAACCTTCGGACAAATTTTTTTTTGCCTTTGCTTTGCTCCGACCATGTTTGCTTCGTCTCTATCTTGCTTCATCCCACTGCTATGTCATATGGTTAATTTTATTAGGGCACGGAGAGTGGATATTCTAGGTAGTACTGGAAGTTTAGGCCAGGCCGACCCAGGCACGGCCCAAAAAAGGCGGCCCGAAGCAAAGCATGGCACGGAAAAAATTGGCCGGGCTGGCATGGCCTGAATGGCGTGCCGTGCCCGACCTGGAAACCAAGCACGACGTACCGCCCAGCCTAATCCGAAATGAAGCACGAGTCAGTAGTTTGTGTTTTTTGTTATCTTCCGTTGCTCGGATGAATTTTTGTTCAGCACGGAAGTTGTAGATAACTTTGATACGCATATTTTTCATGTGGACAACTTTTTTTATCTGAGCAATGTATGAATTTATAAAAATTATTTTATTTGATGCCTGCTTTAGGGCCGACGACACCATACTCGGTATTTGCCATTTTCATGGTATTTTGTTGCTCGGATGAATCATCTTTTTTATTTAGACAACCTTTTTATTCAAACAAATTATGAATTTATAAAAAATAACCTTGTACTGTTTTGTCACCAGTGCAGTGCTCGGGCCTAGATTTTGGGCCGTGCCGTACCCGACGTGCTTTTGGACCGTGCCGGGCATATATTTTAGCACGCCTTGCTGGGCCTATATTTTAGCACTCCGTGCCGGCCTAGCACGGCCCGAAGTGCTGACCGGACCGTGCTGACCCGTTTTGCACCGACCCGAGGCACAACGGACACGGCCCAATTCCCGCCAGTAATACTACCCCTGCAACAAAGGGAGACGTGGGAAGGCGTCAAAGCGATGATGGCGTGGGAGGCCAGGTTGCGCTTGACGAGGTCACCGAGTGGAGTTGCCGCGGTATCAGCGGTGTGGCCGAGGAGGTTGCCGAGGCAGAATGAGAGATGAGGAGGTCAGGGAAGAACGAGGGTAAAAGGCGGCCATTTCACGTGCCTAAGTGAGAAAAAGTTGAAATAATAAAGTATCATAGTGGCAATATAGAGAGGAGCATTTTGAAGTATGGAAAAAAAAACCCGCTGCGAATATTGTTGATGACCGGTCTTGCGGTCTAATGCCTACGTTGGCGATCCCGGCTTCATGCTAAGATTTGTAGGTTTTGTTAATAACAGTTGCAATGTAGCGATGCTCTGAGCAAAGGAAGAGCAAACCAGCTATGGTACAAGTGGAATAGACAGAATTCTTGTTCTAAGGATGGAGTTGTGAATTCTTTCTTTTTGATAACCTGACATAGAATTACTGTGGTCTACGAATTATGAGAAGTAGAGGTCTTTAGCTTATCTGAGTTTAGAGAACTTTGATAAATGACTTTTAAATATTTTGCTTGCTTTTTTTTAGAGAGAAAAGATTCACTCATCTTCGAAGTGCCCTTTTACGGAGAGCTTCTTGGCTAATACCGAAATAAACATAAAAACCCCATGGACCTAACTAGGGATGGCAATCGAGCGGGTCGGGCACGGGTCCGGTAGAGGTATCGATGATCCGTACCCGGAAGAAAAAATCCAACCCATATCCGTACCCATATCCGCTCGCAGGTACATATCCACACCCATATCCGTATCTGTCGGGTACCCGCGACCCGCCAGGTATACGCTACCCACCCGTTGGCTGTTGCAACATTCAACAGTGTACAATATTTTAGTCAAAAACAACAAAAACAGCACTGTAAATTCCAACATAATTGGAGTAAAAGAACAACAACAGCAACAAGATATCTTAGTATAATTTCAGCACCATTCCATCAACATTTCAGCACCATTTCAACATTAATTCAACAACAAACATTTTAGCACAACATTGTCAGGTTGACGGGTAACGGATATGGATCTGCCAAAACCATATCCATGAAATATATACCCATGGGTAGAAAATTTACCCGTATCTGTGCCTGTGGGTATAATTTTTCACTGTGTACGTGCTCGTCGGGTAAACCCGTACCCATTCGACACTGTAAGGGCCGTTTGATCGCTACATGCCTACAATCTGGTCCAATCAACTTCTAAAACCAACACACAGCCCAGCCCAAAATATAACTAAATCTTCTCTATTAAAAAATCTCTATTAAAAAAGCCCCACTGTATTCAGCCTGTTGCGTAGGCCTCATAGCAGAAAAATAACCTGAGAAAGATTTATCTACGTATTAAAAACTATGCACGTTCAAAACAGCATCAAGATCGGCCAGTAAACTCTCATATATGCTTGCTGAATGCAGAGTTGGTGCTCCCAACTAATTAACCGGTGCCGTTTGATGTACACTTTCCTGTGATCAAAACGCTCATCACTTCTGCATGCACGCAATATTCTAAGCTCGCCCCTTGCATTCTATACTCGATCGAGCAATGCCATGAGCTCCTCGCGACCTCACTGCTCATCTTTGTAAACATATAACCGCTAAATCGCACAGAATTCGTCGCATCTACTCTCGATCTACCAGAGCGATAATTTTTTTACCGAATAATATCTACCTATGAGCTAACCCCGGTTATATATAGAAACTGAGTTTTTCAGGTCGGCGAAGCAGAAGGATCGATTAGCGTGCAAGCTCGTGAAAGGAAATGGCGCTCCGTCTCGCCGGCTCGGTGGCGCCGGTGTTGGCTGCCGCCCTCGCCGCGCTCTGCCTCGCCGCACTCGGAGAAGACGGTGCGTGTGTGCTTGCTTGCTTGTTGGTTTCTTGCGTGTTCTTGTTTGGGTTTTACACGTCCGCTAGCTTCGTGTGTCGATCGAGCTCACTGTGGTGTGGTGGTGGCGCGCAGAGCAACTGGAGAACCTACGGTTCGTGCGGCACGCGCAGGACGCGCCGGCGGTGTCGCACTACAACTACATCGTGATCGGCGGCGGCACGGCGGGGTGCCCGCTGGCGGCGACGCTGTCGGAGCACTCGCGGGTGCTGCTGCTGGAGCGCGGCGGGCTCCCGTACGGGAACATGTCGAGCCGGCAGCACTTCACGGACGCGCTGTCGGACACGTCGCCGGCGTCCCCGGCGCAGCGCTTCGTGTCCGAGGACGGCGTGGTGAACGCGCGGGCGCGGGTGCTCGGCGGCGGGAGCTGCCTTAACGCCGGCTTCTACACGCGCGCCAGCAACGAGTACGTGCGCGCCGCCGGGTGGGACGCGCGGCTGGTGAACGCGTCGTACCGGTGGGTGGAGCGCGCGCTGGTGTTCCGCCCCGAGGTGCCCCCCTGGCAGGCGGCGCTCCGCGACGCGCTGCTCGAGGCCGGCGTCACGCCGGACAACGGCTTCACCTTCGACCACGTCACCGGAACCAAGATCGGCGGCACCATCTTCGACAGCCGCGGCCAGCGCCACACCGCCGCCGACTTCCTCCGCCACGCCCGCCCGGGGGGGCTCACCGTGCTCCTCTACGCCACCGTCTCACGGATCCTCTTCCGGCGCCAAGGTACAGTCGCCGTCATCATCGGTTCGCCATGTTGAGAGCTGTAACGGGAGGAAGTTTTATGGGTTCTGGGCGGCGATGGCAGAGGGGGTGGCGTACCCAGTGGCGTACGGGGTGGCGTTCAGCGACCCGCTGGGGGGGCAGCACCGGGTGTACGTGCAGGGCGGCGCGAAGAACGAGGTGATCTTGGCGGCGGGGACGCTGGGGAGCCCGCAGCTGCTGATGCTGAGCGGCGTGGGGCCGCAGGCGCACCTGGAGGCGCACGGGGTGCAGGTGGTGGTGGACCAGCCCATGGTGGGGCAGGGCGTCGCCGACAACCCCATGAACTCCGTCTTCATCCCCTCGCCGGTGCCCGTCGGGCTCTCCCTCGTGCAGGTCGTCGGCATCACCCGCTCCGGCAGCTTCATCGAGGGCGTCAGCGGCTCGGAGTTCGGCATCCCCGTCTCCGGCGACGCCCGCAGCTTCGGGCTCTTCTCCCCGCAGACGGGGCAGCTGGGGACGGTGCCGCCGAGGCAGAGGACGCCGGAGGCGCTGCGGCGGGCGGCGGAGGCGATGCGGCGGCTGGACAGGAGGGCGTTCCGGGGGGGCTTCATCCTGGAGAAGATCCTGGGGCCGGTGTCCTCGGGGCACGTGGCGCTGCGCAGCGCCGACCCGCGCGCCAACCCGGCGGTCACCTTCAACTACTTCCAGGAGGCGGAGGACGTGCAGCGCTGCGCCGCCGGGATCCAGACCATCGAGCGGATCATCCGGTCGCGCGCCTTCGCCAACTTCACCTACGCCAACGCCTCCGTCGAGGACATCTTCACCGACTCCGCCAACTTCCCCGTCAACCTGCTGCCGCGCCACGCCAACGACTCCCGCTCGCCGGAGCAGTACTGCAGAGACACCGTCATGACCATCTGGCACTACCACGGCGGCTGCCAGGTCGGCGCCGTCGTCGACGACGACTACCGGGTGTTCGGGGTGCAGGGGCTCCGCGTCATCGACAGCTCCACCTTCAAGTACTCCCCCGGCACCAACCCGCAGGCCACCGTCATGATGCTCGGCAGGTACGTCAAATGCTTTCGACTCTGCTGTTTCTGCAGCAAAAAATGAGCAGCTTATGCAGATATGAACTTCAATTTAGGAGCGTATAAGGGGGGAAATGATAGGATTTCTTCTCGGTTTGAGCAGGTATATGGGCGTGAAGATTCAGGCCGAGAGGCGGAGGAAATGATCAGGACATGTAATGCAAGGAAACTGTAATTGGATACCTGTATTAGAATAGAGTCCCCTCCCTTAATTTTTACTCTTCTCCAGATTGTTGATTCTGAATCTGTCCATGCCAGCTTGTCCGTTCTGAATCTGTCCTCCTTTCAGATGCATTGCTCAGCATTGCAAAAGATATACGAAAAATAAATATGCTCCACATTTTCTTTCTTTTTGAAAAATAAATATGCTCCACATTTTCTTTCTTTTTTCGGTAGATTAAAGGCCATATTCCACCTCTCAATTTCAAACAATAATAATATTAACTGGAAAAACACCAAACCAAGGCTCGGCATTGTATTAGAATGCTCCAGAGGTTTCATTTACACTAGTTTCTTTTCCTGGCTCTACATACATACTGTGACTGGTTGCTACAAGCTACAAACTCTTATGTTCCCTGCACAAAGGGATCTGGCATATAGCCATCTTAATAATCTATACATGGATAAATACATGTTAAAACGTTTGCTGGTTAAGTCGGAGGTATAAACACTAGATAGAAAAGGGGAAGAAAAGAACAAAAAAAAGAACTTCTTAGCATGTGCCGTACTTGCCTGCAACCTATATTGCTTGCAAAATTTTCACCTTCTATATTCTAAGGTATAAGGTGCCTAATTGCCATCTTTACTGGCCAGAATACCCCAGAAGTCACTAGCAATTATATACTTGCACAGCCAAATTTCATATTGTGAGGTTTTCTTGGATGGCTAGAAATGAGCCACAGATGTTCCCGCCCATATCAGGGAATGTCGTACATCCTGGCAATGGCTTCACCTTGCCTTTACGGTCAACACTTACAGGGTACTTCATAAGGTGACCTCTCATCTCAGTAACCTCATCAGCAATGAACTGTTCCCAGTTTTGTTCCCCGAGATGCCGAACTCGTCTCATGCATTCCAGGCTCTCTGGATGGTTAAAATTTTCCTCAATAGCACCAATATGTTCAGCCCAGAGGGACATTCTGTAGCCATAAATCTACACATGAAATCAAAACAAATGTCAGTTGCATCATACAATGGTTCATTCCCTTAAAGCGTGACATGCAACTAATATGCAGCACTCAGAAGTAGCAATGATCAATACTCTAACATCTGGGTGATGCAAGCATGAAGCCACTTGTAAAATTATCAGAACAAGAGCTTATGAGGACATCTCAGTGCTGCAGGTCTCAAGAAATGTAAGCCTGAGAGATGAGGAACCACCTGTCCACGAGGGGCAGAAATCTTATTTGCCCATGTATACTGTGGTTGATATGCTCCCATTGCAATCTCTGTATCTCTGATTCCTTCCATGGACCTCTGGTTGATATTAGCTGATCCAATGATCACATATTCATCATCCACAATCATGCCTTTTGAATGTACATAGACCATGAATCTTCGATTTTTCCTAGCTTGTTCCTGAATAATAAGTGCATAAATTAATGACTGAACTTGCATACAGGACAAGATCGAGAAAATAACATGACATATAAACAAATCATGAAAAGGGTCAAGAGATTGCACAAAATCGCTGGTAATTTTGATACAGACCTTGTGAACCCAATCATTACGGTCATTTAACCAAAGGCTTCCATTCAAACAAAATACTAAAGGTGGTGTAACCTGGCCTTTAGGTACACGGAAAAAAACTTATAATGATCTCCTTTAAGAATTTGCATGATATGGTGGTATGGCCATTCCAAGTAAAATTCAACTGAGGAAGAAAGGTTCGAAGATATGACGTTGTGATGCATCAAACCATGGCTAACAAAGCAATGCAAGAGGTTTGCTTAGATAAAAAGAGAACTGTCAAGCTCAGTCTGTGTTAAGTTTACACAGACTGAATGAGTAGATAACTACTCCATTTACTACTATAACGACTAACTTTGCCAAGAAAAGACAAAAGGTGTTGCGGATCCCCGTTTCCCTACCTAGCATAGTTTGTTGAAATAAAAATAAGACTGATGCTCACCTGAGGGTTATTTGATGAATTTGATGCATTCGAAGTGCTAGTGCTATCAGCAGCTTCACGATTGCCAAGACAAAAGAAGTTCAAATAATCCTGAGGTTCATATACATCATCCAGACCTACTTCTTTCAAGGCCCTATATATTGTCTCATACATCATTTGCATTGTTTTGTTCTACAGTGTGACAACATAAGATGGGATTAATCGTATGAACAAACTGGCTATAATTTGCAGAAACACATTAAACAAGAGTACAAGACACAAGGTACTGAAAAAAAGATGTTTAAATCTAACCTGCCAGTAAAGAATTCGTTGTGTAGGAGCACCAGTTGGATTACCCTCAGGCCACATAGGAAGTACTATATATGCAGAAAATCTCTCGTTCACCTTGATCTTGTTAGCAATTTTGAGAGCAATCTCGATAGGTATTAAATTATTAGCCCCTGAACATTCACAAATTTGTAGTAGTGAGTTAGCATCAAGCCAGAAATTAAGGAATTTGGTGTAATAATTTTTTTTCATGAGATGGCTACTGAATTAAAGAACGAAAAAAGTGTGCACTACTTTCTGGAAGGTTAAAATTAGAAGTTTAAACAACATGCTTAGTTGCTTACCAATGTCTTTGTTTGAATCCCAATTAAATGAAGAACCAATGAAGTACTGGTTCTCAATATAAATGAAGTGTTGTGCTGCCCGAATAGCATTCACATAAGCTGTATGTATGCTCATATCAATTAGTACATTCTTCCCACAAACAAGATTCTGTCAGCCAAGGCACAAAAAAACTGTGAGTTAAAAGCACAGCACCATATACCACAGAATGTAATGTTGCTAAATGTTAAGTATATTTCAGCTACCTTCATGGTTGCCTCTCGTGGATTCTTTGGAAATCCTTTGGCCGAGTTTGAATCAATAGACCGAAACACCTAAATAACAAAGTGGCAGTTCAATGCACAAAAGTGGAAACAGGTACAAACATGGATTCTCCAACTACAGAATACAAGGAATACCTGAACATGCCATGTCTCTGGATCATTGTCGCTAAAATATATTGCATCATTTATGCCTATAATATCAGGTATTCTTTCAAGCCTGAGAAGTGCATCATCATACGATTTTGCCAACTTCTTAATCCCATGCCGTTTGGATGCCTTTAACCAACGCTCCTGAAAGTTTTGCAAAACATCATAGGCTGCTGGACCATCAATCTTGGAATGCAAGTCATGCCATGGTTCCCTTGGGCCACGAGCATCAACTGCCTGCAAATAAATGCCACAGGAGATTACTTTTTAGAACAGCCACAAAATAAGCACTAGGAATAAGGCAAGATACGACTATCCTACCTTTCATAAGAAAGCTTTTTTCATGATTAAGAACGAAATACAACGTAATGCACCAACCCATGTAAATTAAGAAGATTCTAGTAATTGTTAGTTTGTTACACAAGAAAACTGCATCAAGATACAAGTGCATGACGAAGGCAGCATATGTACTCACAGCAAAGTTTGGGTTGTAATAATCTTCCTTATGCACAGTTTGAAGAGTCCGAAACAGAGGATGCCAAGGTGTATCATATCGCCCACCACATAAATCAAGGCCTCCGACAAAAGCAATTATTTTTCTCCGATAATTGCCAGCATCAGCATCCACAATAACTGTTTTCTGATGATGAGTAAAAATGGTTCCTGTTTCCTGGATTCCAACACATCCTATGATAAATAGAAGGTACTAAAGAATTGATACAATATAATATCGCATGCTACATAAATGGCATCTCCTAAAAAAGGCAAATAAATGACATCCAGCACAGGAAGCTTATAAGTGAATAAGTGATCATAATTATTTTCCTTTTGAGGGGACAACTGTTGGATTTGAATTCATGATTCATGAATGATTTAAGATAACACATGCATCTTGTAAAGTTGTATAAATTCTTTTCTTCGTCAAATAGTAGGAACAGTTATTCTGAAGAGGACATGAGCACAATTTGAATAACAGATAAATTGAAACCATTCACACGGTGAACCAAATACGGTACTTTCAGGGACCAAATAGCAAATGATCAATCATAATGGATAAGTTTGTATGCCATCACAATAGAGCCAACCTGCTGTTTCACCCAACTGTGTCGTTTCCCAGCAGACCGTGGACAAAGCAATACTTGAACCGAAGAGTGCTTGAAAAATCTACGTGTCTCCTCATCTCGTGTGCCCATAAAACCATCCTACAAGTAAACTTTTGATCACCATGGTGTAGTTCAGTTCTTCGAAACTATAAAATATGGGGTCATATATGTAAACTATTAAATTATATCATGGATTTTTGAACATTAAGATCAGAAATATTTTCTCAATATTATCTAGACAACAGCTTTTTTTTTTGGCAAATCCTTTGACTTGATAATGGCATATATATGATAAATTAGCAAAATATATTAAACAAGAATCTGGTGCCATTTTATACTACAAACAAACATCACTACATCAGTGATGGCACACTCATCTGCTTAGCAACTAAATATTTTAAAAAAATATAATAACTATTTGGATGTAGGTGGGTGACATTTATAAATTTGCAGGTTAGAGTGCAAAAGTATGTTCTTCACGGAACTGAAAAACTTAGGACGTCACTATGACAAATTTGAACACAATGAACAATTCATACCATCTGAAATCCGAGAATGCTCCTTGATGTTGGATCATCCCATACAAGAAGCAGCACCCTTACACCTTCTTGTGATTTCGTTTTCAATAGATCCCCAAGTGACAGCGTCTTCTCATCTCCATCCCTCATGAGGTGGATTGTGTGGAACACAGACCACCCCACGATGTAAATCAACCGCCGTGCCTGGCAAATGGCATTGTAGATGTCACGCCAGCACTGCCCATGTTGGTAGCGCATTCCATGGTCAAGCCAGATATCAGGGAGACAACCGTCGGGCACATGCGCATCCTGATATAGGGTCACCCTCATTCCACGCCGCAATGGAAAGTAAGTATTGGGCACGCCAAGACAGTCTGGGCCGGCAATGACGCCGTGGTGGTACATTGTGAGGCGAGCCACGGGGATGTATTGTATGGACAGCCGCAGTACAGCACCTTTAGCGCATGGCTTGCCATTGGGCTCAAGCACAGGATAGATGCCATCGATCCTGTCCCCAGCAAGGAGTTTCTCAGCTGGGATGGCCACAATGCCAATGAGCTGAGCACCAAAGACATCATTGTCCTTGACAATAAACTCCACCTCGGCAGCCTCATGCCCAACAGGCACGAAGGAGTTCTGCTCCCATACAGGGTTTTCGTTGTTGGGAACAACATATGTGCGTGCAACGGTGGCATAGGAGACCTGGATGGTGACGTAAGGGTCGCTGGTCATGGAGGCGCTGGACATCTTGCTGCCGACGGCGCCGGTAATTCGTGGACCGAAAAGGTCGCTGACCCTTTTGGAGAACATGTCCTTGTTTGGGAGGTTCCGCGCGTCGTGCACCCAGATGTCGAGGCTGCCGTGGAGAAGCACTACCTTCAGCGACGGCCTCACACCGCCGTGCTGCGACCCACCGGCCGTGGAGATATGCGCCACCATCTGCATCCCCCCGCCGCCGTGGCTGCTCCCGCTGCCCGAGAAGGAAGTTGAAGGCGGTGGCACAGACGGCGAAGACACGGCCGTAGGCGCGTAATCGGCGTGGTCGGAGATGCGCATGGTGGCGAGCACATCGGCGATGGGGTAGGACGGCGCGGAGGGAGCGGGGGATCCGGGCGCCGAGGCCTGCGGTTGGTGGTGGAAGCTGGAGCTCGGGGAGAGGCTCGGGCTCCGGTAGGAGGGAGAGGGATACGCGGGAGGGTAGGGATCGTACCCGTACATGGACGGAGGCAGCGGCGGCGGGTACGCGTGCTGCGAATGCGGCGGCAGCGGGTAGTGCTGGAGCGGCCCGGAATGGTGCACGAACTGCTGCTGTGGGGGAGGAGCCGGCGAGTACCCCGGGAAGGACGGCGACGGCGCGAGGTAGGGCCCTCCCGGCGCGGCGGACGGAGGCGGCGGGTACTGGTACTCACACTGGTAGGGATACGTCTGCGGCTGCGGCTGCGGGTACGGATACGGTGGGTACTGCCCCTGCCCGCCCTGGTGGCCGCCCTCCATTGCCGGCCGCCTCTCTCCAAACCGCCTCTTCTCGCTCTCCCTGCTTTCGCCTGGTGGGGGCAAGCAAGCAAGCAAGGAAGGAGAGATGGTGGGGGAGTGGTGGGCGGCAAGGGCGACCACGCCGGTGTGGAGGTGGAATCGGGATCGGAGATGGAGGAGGAGGAGGAGAAATCAATCAATCAGGACGCTGGTGGTTGAGGATTGGGCCGGCGATGCGGCCGATTGGAATGGATTCCCCAGCGCGGCCCAGGTGGTCGCGTACGCTGACCGACCGGTTCGCCTCGAACCTAACGCTCAGGCCCACAGCCACGTGGTGGTAGGACCGCCGTGTCATCCCCTCCGGGAGGAGGAGGAGGCACGAATGCGCGCGTGGGGCGCTAATTGTTGTTTAGTGAGGTGATGACGTGCTTTAGAATGGAAGCGGCAATCAGCTCTCTCTTTTCTTTTTCTCCCGTTGGGGAATCGATGACCCGCACGCAAAAGCGTCCATGGGTTCCTTGTTTTTAATATCCTTTTTGTGTATATTTATTGTTGGAAGCTCAAATCCGCGCCTCGCCTGGTTAAAATATGTTTATAGTTTACCTGAACTTCGGCACCAAGTGGGGAGGTTTAGGGGTAGTTTTTAGAGTAAAATGCAAGCGCGGTAACAAAATTATTATTCGGTTCTCACCCAGGTCTCTATTCTTTGAAATTGCAGTTTTGGATCCTAATTTTTTTTAAGTCGGTTCGTCCCGGTTTAAACCTGTCATGTGACAGACCTGGAACTGACGTGGCGCCGACATGGCCGACCATATCAAATAAATACTTAAAATATTCAGAAAAATCCTAAAAAATTAAAAACCATAAAAAATATGAGAAATCATAAAACAATTAGTAAAATTCATAAAAAAATATTTAAAAAAAGCACTTGAGGGCTCCCATACGCCACGATGATAGAGGTCTTGCACTTACAACTATAGAGGGATTAAAGGCGACCACACTGTCTATATGTTTCTTTTCATAATTTTATGATTTTTCATATGTTTATGCTTTTTAATGATTCTTCATGATTTTTATTGATTTCACCATTTTTAATGATTTTCCATATTTTTATGATTCTTTTGATATTTTCTATATGTTTCTAATGATTTTCCTGTATTTTTTCATTTTTATTTTTTAAAATAATTTTACCACATTTTAATGATTTTTTAAATGGTTTCCCCATATTTTATGCTTTTTAATGATTTCCCCTTTTTAAAAGTAATTTACGTGACATGTCCGGCCCACATCAGCTCTAGGGCCGTCACATGGCAAGTTTGAAACGGGGCGGGCCCACTTAAAAAGATTAGAGACCCAAAACTATAGTTTCAAAGAATGGGGACATAGATGAGAATCAACTAATAGTTTAGGTACCGTCTGTGTATTTTACTTTTTTAAAAAAATTGACTTAACTTTTGATGATCGGACTACTTAATTATACACTTTGATTTTATGTTTGAGCATCTTTTACCCCTGTCTATGTCCACTTGGTCTTTCTGGCTGTGCGCACTGGCTAGATAATGTGATCATTCACATCAATTCATGCTTGAATTGACTACCACTTGATGTTCTTTTAAAGATTGAACACTGAAGGCATCATTAATCACGCACGTTTGTAATTGAACAGCTCAAAATGAACAGACCATGCACCGGCCTGTTTCATGTTCCAACTGCATCTCTTGGGCCCAATTGTGCACAACCAACCTAGGCCTATAAATTAAATTAAATTAAATTAAATGAAAATTTGTTATTTTTGTATAAGCCAAATGATGTAATGTTTTGTAGTCATTCTTGTGGGGTTTTAAATAGTACTTCTTAAAGTTTGTAAAATATTTTTTCCATAATTTTTTGAACTCGTTAAGACATATTTTGAGGGGATCACAAATTTACTACAGTAAAACGCAACGCTACATTAATCTGAAACAAACAAGGCCTCACTTCAGGCTGCAGCACCAGCGTGTATGGTCCGCGTGAAAGGCTCTCCATTCGGCTCATGTGTGGGGCCATGGGCCATGGATCATGTCAGGGCCAGTCTGCCTGACCAACTGTAGAGAAAATTGGTTCAATAATGCACATTTAAATTGAAACTCAAAAGGTATGCTATATCTCTTGGGAATATAGATATTAAACGTTGTTTCTTCTAGCCGGGATGGCTTCCGCCATGGCAGACAGCGGAAAGATGGCTTCCACCGTGCCGTATGGCTTTAGTCGTACCACACGGCTAAAGCCAACCGTTTCCTCCATATGGCACGGCAGAAGCCATCGTGTGCTGACACGTGGCCAGCCTCCTCCCTCCGGCCTGCGCCCACGCCGATACTCTACTGAGGCGCTGAAGACGAGGATAAATGCTCTGCTCAACCTTTATTTCCCGGCTAGTTTGGACAACACATAAAAACAATTTTTTTAACCACCAACGGAAGTAACATAGAAAAAAGAGGTACATAACATTTTTTGTAAATTTTATAAATCATATTTTTAGGATTATTATATTTATTGTAAATTTTTACGCAAAAATGTATTAATGAGATGCAATTAGAGGGAATTTGAACCGTGTCTTCGTCTGTAGTTGAAGGGGTGACATATATGGAGGTGAATCCATGAAAGAAGTGATGATCGTTGCTCATCCAATTATTTGATGATTCCCCTAATTAGCTCAGCCAATAATGTAACATTTTACACAATTATTAAAATATTGCTCCTGTTGCAATGCTTATGAAATTTTTAAATAAAAATGACTAGAACATGCATACATGCGAACAAGATTTTTTATGCACAATTTGGTGTAAATATATTTTGATTTTCACACGATGTCCCGATGACCTTCCTATTGAATCACAACAAATAATGCCAACATAAGAAAAACATTATTTAACCTATATTCAGTACAACCTAAAATAACTCCCATAATTTTCTATTATTTTTCAGAGATCGTCTCAAAATTTAAGTTCAATTTAACATTTGCCTACATTTTATTCATAAAAATCCCCTCCGTAATAACTTCGTATAGCATACATTATACGAAGTTATACGAATTTTAGCCTTGGGTTAATATCTCTGCTTCTGGTTCTAGACCGGTCTTGGTTGCTGGAACTCGTTGCTAAAAATCTGTGTTTTTTTTCCTGAAAGGAAGTTCTTGGTCATGGTTGGTTGCTGTTATTGGGGCCCAAGGGAGAGGGGAATGACGTGGGGAAGAAGGGTGACGAGAAACGGCCTCGCATAATCACATTTCAACTCTCCTGGTAAAAATGTCTGGGAAAGGACGTGAGGTGTGGGAGGGAAAGTGAGTGAGTGAGAGTGAGAGAGAGAGAGAGAGTGATGACTGATGAGTGATGAGCTCTTGAGGCGAGGAAAGGGAGGAGAGGACTGAGGAGAGGGGGTGTGTGTATTAAAGCCCACATGCCCGGAGGCCGGAGCTTTACCTCTGCCGCGCCTTGCATTGCATACCTTCTTGGCTTCTTTGTCCCCAAGATGAAGATGCTGCTGCTGCTCCCTCTTGCTGGGGTGGAGTGGAAGGTTAGCACTTAGGAAGTGAGCTCGAAAGGGGGCCAAGAGAGGGCTGCATTACGGGCCTTCGATGCAGAGATGCTCGCTGCTTTGCGTCGCCTCGAGCAGCGGTGGCGGCGGGTTAGGTGACGGAGCAGCGCCCCCGCCGCCGCGGCGCTGAGCGGGTGCTTCTGTTCTTTGCGAGCGTCAGTGGAGTCGGCGTGTGTGACTTGTGAGTGCTGCCGCCGCGGCCTGAGGGTTCTTGGAAGCAATGTCGCCGGCGGGGCTGGGGATGGCCTACATGTGGGGGAAAGACGCGCGGCGGGGCACGCCGGTGGTGGTGACCATGGAGAACCCCAACTACTCGGTGGTGGAGATCGACGGGCCGGAAGCCG
>SPJY01033452.1:2052693-2222517 GCA_005191435.1 Raddia distichophylla | reverse complement strand
TATATATATATATATATATATATAGAGAGAGAGAGAGAGATAAGATTTTGAAGTACTTTGATAAAGCATTGATCGAAACGGGCGTGAAATTTGAAACAGTTTCAAGTGATAACCGGACAATGTCCGACGTATCAGGACTTATTATGTGGCTAATTGTATTCTAATGATTCTTTTGTTCATGGATTTCTATAATGATGATTTCTGTGAAGCTAACCTTTCAGAATAAGATAAGTCTTTGGCTTGGACTCATCTCTGTGATGCAGGGGCTGGTAGGTATGTGGCTGACGCCGTTTCGCGGAGGCGAACTGAAGGTACGGCCGTCTAGGGGTGTATAGGCAACCGGATTCGGTACCGATGGTCACAAGAGATGGCGTGGACGAGAAGCTTTGCTACAACAAGGATCCAAAACAGCTAGAGGCTGTGCATTAGTCACTTAGCAACGATGCGGGACTGACTGGTGGGCCCAGGCGTGGGTTGGTGACAAGGATGCTGCGAGGAAGGTGTGAGGATGCTTTCGGAGGAATATGGCGTTGATATTCCTTGTTGGGACTTGGGAGTGAGTTAGTATGTGCTGTACACCGTTGATCCTCAGATCAAGGGTTGAGGCATCCCTAGGGTTTGAGAGGTCTCATCTCTGAGGCTATAAATAGAGTGGGAGGGGAGCACCTCATACTCATCCCTTGAGTTAGAAATTTCTTATTGGTGAGAAGGGTGTGTGGGAGAGAGAGGGGTGGCACATGTGAATGCTTCTGGTCGCTAGAACGGCTTGTAATATCACAACTATCTATGAAATGAAATCAACAAAGTTTCTTCAAGTTTATAACTTGTTCTTGCTATTTCTTACTTTTTGATCTTGTTGCTTTGTTGGTTTTTGTTGCAACTAGTTTATTTGCCCCCTCTTCTTCTCCATGCTCCGAAACCATCATGCCTTAAGGTTGTTTATGAGTTTTGACACCTCCTTTGGAACCTAGGATAGTCTAGAGATCATGTTTTACCACTAGTTACAAATCTGTCCAGAACTTGTACTTCACGCAGCATTCAGTGTTTGATTTTTGGAACAATGTAGAAAACCCTGTTTAAGTGATCGTAATAACTTCGTATAGCATACATTATACGAAGTTATACGAGCAACCAGAATTGCTGTAGCATCGTAACCAGAGAGAGAAAGAGATGTAGGACCGCGGGAGCGCATCGTCGGCGTGGACGGACGGGACCGGCGGGGGACGGGCGGCGCCGGCGGGGGAGGCGGGTGGCGCCAGGACTCAGCGACGCCGGCTGGAGATGGCCGGCGCAGATGGGGGAGGAGGCTCCGGCGGGGTACGGGCGGCGCCAGTGGGGGGGCGCAGCGCCGGCGGGGATGGACGGCGTCGGCGGGGGACGGGTGGCGCCGGTGGGGGAGGATGGCGCCGACGGGAGGCGGGCTGTAGTGGAGGGGAGGGGGAGGGAGTAGTGGTGCGGTTATTGGCGAGGGCAACGGGCGATGGGGGTGGGACGCTGGTCTGCTGCCCAAGGCGTAGGTACGGGTGATGGGGTGGGATGCATCTGACACATCAGATTTAGATGGATGTTCTAGATCCTAAGTTGACACTGCTACCACCATCACCACCACGACCAATCCGTGTGTGTGTGTGTGTATATATATATATATATATATATATAGAGAGAGAGAGAGAGATAAGATTTTGAAGTACTTTGGTAAAGCATTGATCGAAACGGGCGTGAAATTTGAAACAGTTTCAAGTGATAACCGGACAATGTCCGACGTATCAGGACTTATTATGTGGCTAATTGTATTCTAATGATTCTTTTGTTCATGGATTTCTATAATGATGATTTCTGTGAAGCTAACCTTTCAGAATAAGATAAGTCTTTGGCTTGGACTCATCTCTGTGATGCAGGGGCTGGTAGGTATGTGGCTGACGCCGTTTCGCGGAGGCGAACTGAAGGTACGGCCGTCTAGGGGTGTATAGGCAACCGGATTCGGTACCGATGGTCACAAGAGATGGCGTGGACGAGAAGCTTTGCTACAACAAGGATCCAAAACAGCTAGAGGCTGTGCATTAGTCACTTAGCAACGATGCGGGACTGACTGGTGGGCCCAGGCGTGGGTTGGTGACAAGGATGCTGCGAGGAAGGTGTGAGGATGCTTTCGGAGGAATATGGCGTTGATATTCCTTGTTGGGACTTGGGAGTGAGTTAGTATGTGCTGTACACCGTTGATCCTCAGATCAAGGGTTGAGGCATCCCTAGGGTTTGAGAGGTCTCATCTCTGAGGCTATAAATAGAGTGGGAGGGGAGCACCTCATACTCATCCCTTGAGTTAGAAATTTCTTATTGGTGAGAAGGGTGTGTGGGAGAGAGAGGGGTGGCACATGTGAATGCTTCTGGTCGCTAGAACGGCTTGTAATATCACAACTATCTATGAAATGAAATCAACAAAGTTTCTTCAAGTTTATAACTTGTTCTTGCTATTTCTTACTTTTTGATCTTGTTGCTTTGTTGGTTTTTGTTGCAACTAGTTTATTTGCCCCCTCTTCTTCTCCATGCTCCGAAACCATCATGCCTTAAGGTTGTTTATGAGTTTTGACACCTCCTTTGGAACCTAGGATAGTCTAGAGATCATGTTTTACCACTAGTTACAAATCTGTCCAGAACTTGTACTTCACGCAGCATTCAGTGTTTGATTTTTGGAACAATGTAGAAAACCCTGTTTAAGTGATTATTGTTAGAGAAGGTTCGTGACTCTCATTTATCTATCCACTGTAAAAATTTGGAGTCGTGTACTTTCACCGTTTGGGATCAGTGAGGTGAACACTAAGCTCTAAACATTTTGCTTGATGTTCCTAACAGTTTGTTGTGTTTTATTTTTAGTGTTTTATGTACAAGGAGTTTTTAAGATATTGTTAGTAGAGTGCTTAACAACTCATTGTTTAATACGGATAAGCATTCTCAAAAATTTTAGAGCACCAAAAAGCCACCATCTCTCTACTCTAAATGAGAATAAATTCTTGAGAATCTACTTTTGTTTTTCAGTAAATAACTTTTGTGATTTGGCTCCATCTTCTTTACTAAAGCAAGGTTTGAATTGATTTCTTTCTTTTTGAACTCATGACAATCAGGATTATGATAG
Source organism: Raddia distichophylla (assembly GCA_005191435.1). Classification (NCBI taxonomy): domain Eukaryota; kingdom Viridiplantae; phylum Streptophyta; class Magnoliopsida; order Poales; family Poaceae; genus Raddia; species Raddia distichophylla. The sequence goes on along the minus strand of SPJY01033452.1, from coordinate 2,219,387 downwards.
AAATCTCCGCATATTGCATGGCTCTCATCCATGCATGCTAGGGGTACACATAGTTGTCGAACTTGTTCGTGTTTTGAAAGGATGGTGAGTTCAAGGAGCACCGGTTCGAAGAAAAATCTTTAGGGCTCCCATTCAACCCCACTCTGGTCGACGTTTCGGGTTTTCAACTGTTATCAGATCATTGGGTTGTGTTCCTTTTACAAGATCTTCATCGATCTTTTGAAACCTTTCATGTTGCTTTTAGCTATGGTGGATAAGTATTGCACCAAACCCCTTGTGTTATCCGAAGTCGATTTTTGTTATTGAAAGACAAGGATGGAGGCATATATCATGGCTCATGGATACAACATTTGGCTAAAAGTGAAGAATCCTTATATGTTGCCTGAGGAGGTTACGACCAAGAATCAATCTGATGTCGAGCTCAATGCGAAAGCTCGAAACTACATCATTCAACGCCTTAACCGAGGGGAGTATGAGTGAGTTACTCACATCACATCCGCTTACACCATCTGGTTTACCCACAAAGTTTACTGTGAAGGGACAGACGAGATCCATTTGCAATGCATATTGGAATGATGGGTTTTCAGTAATTTTGTCTTGAAAATACTTAAATGTTACCTGCTTGACCATATGCCATATCTCGTTGGCGCTTGGTCTGTAAATAGTTCTTGTGATCACGAAGGGTGTAGCTAAGATTGAGTGGTCCACCAACTTGACGACTGGACAACTCGTGTGCAGCTTTTGGCCCAATTCCCACACCATCTGCCGTTTCAATTTCAAAACTTGTAAATCTGAAATTTTTCTTTGTGAAACAATTAAGTGTAAGGTTTCAGCCAGGTGCAGCGTGTGATTGTGTTCTAAAACCAGCTTAGTCACTTTCAGGATGTCCTTCTTTCGGTCTAATTTAAGATTCATGTGAACTTGACAATCGGTTCTTGTTTCAGGTCGAGGGCACTTTGTTAAAAGATCCCTTTTATCTTGCAATCGATGACCCTCATTTGCACAAACAAATCTACATGATGTAACCTTGCCATCTGATGCTCTTTTATTTGTATACCTTTTTCTGACCTCAAAGCCTTTTCGCCCACCGTAGCTAAGCCAAAAATGCCCATGCCTCATCCAAATTTCTAAATTCCATGCCAACATGAGATACCAAACCAGGCATCAAGGTCTCCCTGTATAGGAACAAAAAAACACTATGCTTGATATGCTGATCGAAAATTTGGAAAATAATGCTGCTATCATTGATTACATATTATCACACATATTCAAAGTGAACAATCATAAAATTGTCATACACACCTATGTTCTTCTATCGCAGGTCTGTTACATTTGCTTTGATGACATGGCTCACCAAGATTTTCAACGGCTGCTTGTTCCATGAGAATAGGGGATATTTGATCAAGTTCAAATCAACCTGATAATGCATGTCCGATAAATTCTAGTCAGCATTCATGAGGAAGACAACACAAGAGCGGGATTGTTGATACTTATGCACAGGATTACCTAGTGGAGGACGGGTAGTCAATCAGCAGTGGTAGCAGATCAGTTTTGCCGCTTGTCCTCAGTGGCCTTGGCTGCCATGTATGTGCTGCACACGCACATGTCTCCTTGACGTGGTGCCATCCGACGATCGCTTCCACCGCTCCACCGTGTTGTCCGATAATTAGCTCCGCTGCTCCTCTCGCCAAAACGCAAGAACCCTGATTATTCTCGCGCCTTTTTTACTGCCCGTTCGATTTCGTGCCTTTTCACCGTGCGCTTCGTCTGCGTATAGGCTGAATGGAGTAGGCTTCCATCGCTATTCTGGGCCATGGCCTGTTCCGGGGTTCTGTCGTTCGATGCAAAACGGCCGAACCAGCTTCTACGACGTCCCTCAGACATAGAAATTTCTACGTTAGTGGATCCCGTTACCGCACGGGAGGCACTAGGCCCTGGGGGCGCATTTCTCGTACGGTTCACAGAGCATCTCCAATGGTGCCATATCAGCTAGCTATAAGGATTTCAACTCAGTCTTTTACTTATGTGGAGGAGAGAAGGAGGATGTGCTAGCTAATAATTTGCAGCTAGTCTATAGCTGATTCCAATGCACCTACTATCTATTACATGTGGACCCATATCCAATATTATAGTTAATGTTATAGCTAGTCTCATTGGAGAAGTAACTATATTTTATCTATAGATGACATAACACTTGTTTATAGCTATCAGCTAGCTGCACCATTGGAGATGTTATCATTGTTTGTGTTTTCCAGCGCCGTTGGGACGGTATCCCGTCGCCAAGTATATTTCTCTCTGCCTTTTTAGAGCAAACATTTTATTCGATATTCTGACATTCCCGGCCAGGTCGCAGCCGCACACACAGCACACAGGTGAATAGATAGCAGAGCAGCGAAGAGCGGAGCGCGCGCCGCCATGTCCCTGGCCGCCGCGGCCGCCGCCGGCGCGCGCGCCACCCTCGCTCTCTCCTCCTCCCGCCCAACGCTCCTCGCCTCCCCACGCCATCGCCGCACGTACAGGTCTCTCGCCTCGCCGGCGAGCAGCAGGGGCCGCCGGGGTAGGCGGCCGCTCCAGGTGCGCGCGGCCAGGACGGAGTCCACCGGCGTCGCCATCGGCTTCCGCGCGCCTCAGTTCGAGGTTGGCCCGTTCCTCGGCTTCCAATTTCGTACCACGGCTTTGATCAGAATCTGATACGAGATTGATGTTGGAGACGCATTCGTCCAGCTCCCTGAGCCATTGACGGGGAAGGTCTGGACATTGGATGACTTTGACGGGAGCCCTGCATTGCTGGTCAGTGCTCTAGCTGTAAATTTTCGTGAACGTAACAGATTTGCTCTCTGTTCAATGTCTTCTATTATGTAGTTTCAGATGGTTTTAGTGTTTTAAGCTGAGCTCTCACAGTCGCACTCCGCAAGTGAATGAGCTCACACTCTTTAGCTGAGCTCACATTACGGAATCTCTGGATATCTTGCTGTTTCTTGAATAAATTACTGATGGGGTGCTTACCGTTGGTGTTGCTGGATATCTTTGTTTTTTTTATAAAAAGTTCATTTGAGTCATGATATTGTGTAATCCTAACAGGCAAACACTTCCCCATTTTGGTTGAAACAAATCAAGTTTTTATTCACAAATTACTAAGAAAACATTTTCATAGTAAAATAAAAAAAGAAAAATTTTCATTGTTGAGCTATTGTTATATTTCTTTGCAAAATTCCTTAATTACCTTTAGCATCACTCAAATTCCTAAACTCTAAATTACTGACTGTTAGCAATGCAATCTTTCTACATTGCGTGTTCATTACCTAATGCCTTAATCTCCTTATCAGGTTATGTTCATATGCAATCACTGCCCTTTTGTAAAACATCTTAAAAAAGACATTGCAAAGCTCACCTCATTCTACATGGAGGTAAAGACTCTGTAACAACATGTGAATCTTTATCTTTGACAGATATTAATGACTTCTGCTTGTAATGCAGAAAGGACTAGCTGCTGCTGCCATATCATCAAACTCAATTGTGACACATTCGCAGGTTTTGACTACCTCAAACCTATGGAAACTGTGCTTTTTATTTTTTGTTTTCTATGTCTTCCGAACTTTTAATGCTGGTTAAGTATTCTGTCATAAGCCCATAAATTAACTCCTTGTTACGTGAAAGGTGTAGTGAGCTGAAAACAAAATCTCAACTAAATTTCACAGTATGCTAGGCTTCACCATTCAATATAATATGATTGGCAACCATAACGATGGGATATTTGCCCTTGGCCATGCGGTCGTCTATGATACCTGGATACTTCCCAAAATTCACGTATCCGTATCCAGACACGTACCGGATACGGATACATACCAAATACAGGTGCGTGTCAGATGTGCTAGGATACGTCCAGGATACATATCGGACATTTTTGTGATTTTCAAATAATAAAAATAAATCGAATACTCTATGGATACCCCTCCAATACTTTTGAGATGGGGACGAGGCGGAGATAGAGAGGGGAGGAGAGGAGAGGGAGGGGGCGGCGGCGGTAGGGGTTGTGGCTTGGTGGGGCTTGCCGACGGCGAGGACGGCTGGTGGAAGGGGCCGTGGCTCCCGATGCAGGGGACAACAACAACAATGGAAGGGATGGTGGCGGCGGCCGGCAGGGCAACGCTTAGGGAAGAGGGTGAGAGGGGAAGCATGGGAGAGAGTGGTAGAGATAGAGAGAGACCGGTGCTGGGGGGAGAGAGAGAGGGGAGAGCGACGCTTCGGTGGCAGGAGGTGGCGCAACGGCGGCTAGGGCATCACAACTAGCGTAATAAGTGATGACAGAGTTCCAACGGGAGATGGCACGGTGGCACACCAGAGGTGGCGGCACAGGTGGCAACGGCGGCGGCGAAGCGGAGGTGGCCATTATGGGTGGAGAATGAGGAGGGGGTGGCTGGAAAGAGCAAGAGCGAAAGAGGTGGAGGACAGAGAAAGATAGAGAGAAAAAACATGTGGTACGAAGGGGAGGCTTTGTGGAGGAGAGAGCGAAAAAGAAAAGAAAAGAAGAGAAATATTAGGAAAAGAAAAGAAAACAAATAAATTGGATTTCTTAAATTTTTTTCAAATTGCTCATAATTGTTTTTTGTAATACGAATGCAATTTATTTTAAAGATTTAAAATGCATTTAAATGGTCAGGCTCCATTTTAAATCTTTTTGAAAAATGAGAATGTCACATTCGTTTATTTATATATAAAATATATATACTCAAACGTATCCCCATATTGGTATTTTAGAGAGATTAACGTACCGCGGCGTATCGCGTATCCCTGTATCCGCAACATAGGCGGTCATTTTTGTGGGGCTCCAGGCTGCAAGTTGTCTTTTCTACTATATGTCATTAACTTCCATTTCAATATATTTATAAGAAAAGAAATAGCAAAAGGTACCTTTTGTTCGGCATGCTCTGGTTCCTATTAGTGGTTCCAAGCTTATGACACTTATCCAATTACTTACTGATGATTGATGTGTTTGTTCAACTAAGGATTGATATGATATGACAGGGCTTGTCTACTATAGATGCCGGTTCGAGGGGAGGGCTGAGCCGGCTATGGGACCTGCTGCGTCAGTCTCAGCCGTGTCCCCTGCCTAGGGTAGAGCCGAGTTGGGCCCTGCGTCAAGGTCCAACTGACCCTAGGATTAGTTACTTTATTTAGAAGTCTTAGCATATTCGGATGTATTAGTCTATCTACGTCAGGTCTTAGAGTCTTTAATTGAGTCCTAGTATATCTATGTTAGGCCTGGCCAGGGCAGGGTGCTTGACACCACTACAAATAAGAGAAGTATGGAAACGGGAAGGCCCATTTAGTTGCCAACCGAAAACAGGACTCAGATGTTGTCGATGATTCATGGCCAGTGGCTCTGTACAGCCCTTACCATTATTACAAGGAGGCGCAAGCCTACGACTCTCCAGGTCTTCCTTCATGCTGAGCGCACACTCCACAACCACGACGCAAAGCACACCATCGACGACCACGACATCTCTATCATCACCAACCGATGAATACGGACGTGCTATGCCAGCGCGGCTACACCATGCGCATGGTGATGCGCTTCAACTTCAACATCAATGTCAAGTTCTCGGGCACCATCGCTTCAACCTTGAGTACAAGGTTGATTTGATGGGGGAGTAATGATATGGGCAGGTCCAACAAGGCCTATGCCTATGAACAGTACCGTGTGAATAGTACCGTGGGTACTGTAGCACACGGCCCCGCTGCCTAATGATATTACCTTATTAATTCCAATTTAATAGGAATATATTTTTATGTTAAGTCAAGTATTTTATTAGAGATCAAGCCGATCTTTTTCTTAGGGTACAAGTCATTGTTTTCTATGAAAGAGATGGTCATGTATGTACTCTGGCAGACAATAATGAAATCCATTCTTTGTAGTTTACCCCTCATGTATTGTGATGCTCATGTGTTGGCACATCTGTTCTCTGTTGTTACGACTTGTTCAGTTCTCCTTTCAAACCTTCGTGGTTGTTAGTAACTTTCGTTCCTGAAGATGATTTTAATCTTCCAACTTTGCAGGATGGCCCTGAGTACATGGCTGAGGATGCAAAATTATTTAAATACCCCTTCCCTTATTTGTACGACGAGGTCAGGCCATATTGTCTCTTTCAATTAGAATATTAGATGATTTATCATGATTACCTTCACTGCTGCATTTGTTCAGGTCAATTTGTATGCTTCCCCCAACTCTCGTTATTCCTGCAAAAGTACTGAACTTTTTTTTTAGACCCAAGAAGTTGCTATGGCTTTTGGAGCAGTCTGCACACCGGTGTTTTACTTGTTTAAGAAAGTAACATCACTCGTTCCTACCCTCTGTCCAGAGTCCAATTTCTCAGCTTCTCTGTCAGACATTCTGCCTTCTTTTACATGTATTAATAAAATTCTGTTTTTTTTGTCAATCAGGAGGGGCGAAGACCGTTCGAACTTTTCTACCATGGGCAATTTGATGATTCTAGGCCCAGTAACAATGTGCCAGTCACCGGAAGGTATGTTTTCTGATACGACCAGCACACAACTTGCCATTTTCCTTGTGTCCTCTTCTATTCATCGGCAATTTTGTAGGGATTTAAGCCGTGCAATCGACTGTGCACTCAGTGGTCAAGAGTTGCCTTTTGTACAAAAGCCCAGGTATCTCGATACTCCAGAATTGGAGTTGCTGTCATACACGTACTTCACTTTATTCTGCTGTTTTCTTACTTTGTTTTGTGTGTTCATGCAGCATTGGCTGCAGCATCAAATGGCACCCGTGAAGGCCGAAGAGCCTATATAGTTCTGCCAACGAATACCTTTTTTAATTATTCTTCGCAAATTAAACATGGTAAGCTCTGCTCAGTTATTAATACTTTGGATTGGCAAGCAAACAGATTTACTACATTTCAATTGATACTTGACTTAATTGAGTCTTGTTCTTTTCGGCTTAATTAAATTAAATTAATTTTTGTCATTTTGTACAAACCAAGTTTAGTACTTGGTAGTCATTTTTGTTGGGTTTTAAATAGTTCACCTTAGAGTTCTTAATAATTTTTTTTCATAATTTTTAAACTCTTCAGGACGTCTCTTAAAGGATCATAACTTTTTTAAATTACAATTTTCAGCCACTTTCATATGAAAAGAACGAGGTCTTGTGCAGGCATGTTGGAGCTTGAGTTTCCGGTTATTTTGGGTCAGCATTTCAGAATTAAGTCATCGACATTGTTCCCTTGCATAGCAGACCATTGGAGGCGCACATAACATGGGAAAAAAGAGAGATAGTTGCTATTTTTCTTCTTAAAGTTGTAGCGAATCTCACTTAGCTTGCCTACTTGAAATTTACTTTTATTGGCCACTTAAAACTACACCATTTCCATCGGTAGGCTAAAATCAATAGACACATTCGCTAAATGCTTAGGTGGCAGTTAGTATTCCATTAAATACCTATCTACGATTGCCACATGTGCCTAAAATTATCTAAGAAAACCCTCTAGTATTGGTAGTTTATCAAATGACCCACTACAACTCAATTTACATCTAACAACCCCCTATAAACTATACTAGTGGACTTGTAACCCCGGAAGGCTGATTTTGTCGCTACGTGTGCGCCAAGTCAATGTCATCTGGTGGAACAATGCAACGTCAATATTATATGAAACCCCCTATTATATGTTGGAATTACGTGGGCTAGGAATATTTTAAAAATCAAATAATTCTCATAGGCCCATTTTTTAAGGATGGTAGGTTGGAAGTTTAATACCATATGAAAAGTTGGAGGAGATAAATATCAACTTGTAAGGTGGAGCTCTTTCCCTCTAATGATCGGATGATAAAAAGGAATGGAGCTAAGGCCACACACAAAGTCACAAGTGCGCGCGTATTCGCAAATTAGCTCATTCCGCGAGACTTGTGCATTATGAAGAGCAATTGCGGCACGGTGCGACCGGTCTTCTGGCCCATTAATTTGGTTTTTATTTTGAGAAATCCTTCAGTAAGTTAGACATACCCCATACATTCTTTAGGAAAACGTAGCCACACGCTTGAAGGAAGCAAGTCGATTCCTATCTTTTTGTGTCAGTTGGCAAGGTCTAGCCAACCTATATAAGGAGTGTCGTCGTCCTAGATCGCGCATGTTTACAAACCCTAGAAAAAAAACCGATCTTGTGAGAGAGGTGGCGATGGGGTCTCGATATCCGTCCTTGGTGTTTCGCGTCTCTAGGCTTCTCCATCTCGGACACTGGCGCGTCACTAGCATATGGAAGAGCAGTGTCTCCGAAACCACATCCCTCTGAAGAACCTGCACGGTCTGATTTTTGGGTAGTGCTCGTCACAATGGCTCGCTTCTTCTGATCTACTACTAACGCGCGACTAAATTCGACACCAACCATCATTGGAGCGATAGATCGTAAATCACGGTCTTTAGATCCTTATTTACACATATATGAAAGATGGGTTAAATCTTTATATGAATATGGTGTTATCTGTAATCTTTGATTTACATTACTCTATTATTTTATTAAAGTAGAGGAAAGGGGTGCCACAATCAATGCTATTTCTCAACCGTGTTGCCAGAAATCGGGGACTAGTGGTCGCCGCGTCACCTGCTGCCTCAATCGAAATTTTAGAAAAATCAATTTAAAAACTTTCTAGAGAGTTAAACCTCAAAAATTTAAATTTTTCAAATTTGGAAAATAAATATTACATTTGACTGTTCAAAAATTTAAAGTCAAACTTTTAGAACTTGACATGTTCACGTTAAAATTTTGGGATTTGAAAAATGTGAATTCAAATTTTGTAATTTTGCTATGTTCCCATTTGAATTTGTAATTTGATCTTTGGGATTTTAAAAATTAAATGTCAGAATTCAAAATTTAAAATTGTAGGAAATTGAACTTTTAAAAATTCAACTTTGATTTTTGAAAACTCACATTTGAAATTTGAAACATCTGTTTTGATCTTTTAATTTTGAAACATGTGAAATTCAAGATACCTACGTACTCAATGTTTTTACCTAATACTTGATAATGCCTACTTAATATATACTTGATGATACTCGACGATACGTGATTTATTCAATGTGTGATGATACCGGCTAATCAACAAGTAAGGCGGTGCTCAAACGGCTATGGCAAGATGGAGCACCTGTTGCCGCGGCAAGCTTAATTAGACCCTTGGGTGATTATATTCAGCGACCGGTGAATAACCTCCCTGCCTCGGTCAAGGAGCCATCTATTCATATTTGCATAAACGAGTTAACCGGATCTTGGATCCATAGTTCATGTACAATTAACATATATACTCCAGATAGTTCCAATCATTAACAATAAAATCATAGTAACATATAGTTTGAATTAACATCAGTGGTACAGGCATATCGAAATTAAGAGAGTTTCCCCTTGTTATTCTAACCTAGCAAGCAGATGGAAATTAGAAACATATATATGACATGTGCTAGTTTCTACACACAGTAGTATGTTCTTCTTAGCGATGACACGGCGTAAAGATGCTCATGAAACAGGGACCGGTAGAAATGGGCCTAGGGAACGCATGAGGAGGAGGACATGTGTTGCGAACTCCCCACCTCTGGCGAGATGCTCATAATGGAACGCACCCCCGCAGCGAGGCGCAGCATAGAAAAGCATCTCCAGCCACACCGCTGCGATGAGGTCCCAGCTATCATGCTTTTTATGGAGGCCAATGAGCTCCTGTGCCACTTTATATGCGCGTTTCAACACAGAAGAAGAAAGATTCCATGTGTTGCGTTGCACTGGATTCAGGTCTTTCGGCGAACATGTCACACGCCTTTGCCGTTCGTCCCCTACCGTCCTCGGCCACTCCTGCATATATAGAGATATACACATACATATATGTGGTTTCTGTTAATAGGAAATAAAAGAAATGGAGCCCTGCTAAATTTTGTGTGGAAAAATACATATATATTCGCTTACCTTGGATATAAAATAATCTGGCATGTTTGTCCTTTCAGCCCATTTGTACAACTCCACGTAAGCTTCCTTCTCCCCTAGGTTGCGGATGTTTTGACTTTCAAAAGATTGCTTCATTTCCTGAAGAGCATGGTGATGTACAATCTGGTAGCTGGTTGTTAGCATCACACCACACTTGAAGACAAGGTACATGATGTAATTTGATAGCACTCTGCTAATCTTTTTCTTCTTCATATCACCAGATTCAGACGTGTCTCCGTTGAAGTAGCATATGTCAGTTGCAATGTGCCAGATGAGAACACTAGAGATGAAATCCACATCGGTGATGCTCTCGTTGAGAGCCTTAGTTGCACTTGGTAGAGGTTTCGGGCTCCCCTTCCAAGAATCAAGGGCAAACCGACCACGGGAGCTAGCAAAGTCCCAATATTTCTTTTCCCGTGTTCCAAATTCTAACAATCCGTCGAGGACAAAGCCTTTGAGATCTTCATGGATAGGTGATTGTGTTAGGCTTGGATCCAAGAAGTCCACACCCCAGGCAGCCAGACCCAGGCGTATACCAATCCATTGTTTTAGGTGTGATAGCATGCTTGCCTTATTTTGCTTGGTGTATCTCATGATCATGTTGTATTGTGCTAGCACCCCGGACCATTGTTTTCTCCTCTTCCCAAGAGCATGGCACACGCCCATATGACGAGCGATGTACATGAGGACAGTCGCCATGTCCAGGATTACAGCTCCGACGAGCAATGCGTAGGACACTGTGACATCAGCCCTGGTGTGGAGATGGCCTCTCTCGTCAGCCATGGCGAAGGCAAACAGCATCAGGGCTACCAGGGTAAGCAAATACTGGAGCCAGATGAGGAGGGTAGAGAGACCAAGGAGGAGACCAAAGAGGCTTATCACGCAACAGTAAGAGAGGCTTATCTCGCAAGGGCAAGAGCACCCCTCACATAAAATCTCTCCCAGCTCGTAGACTAAAGTAATGGAATATTCGAAGAGCCAGCTTTTGGTGTAGAGGGTATGGTAACAATGTAGAGGGTAGGGTAGGCCATCCCCCGGCGTGCATCGGATTTGAGCTCCGCAAGCGCGCCCGGTAAAGCCTCTGCAATGTGTACGTTCCATACATCATTGAGCGGAGCATCCACTAGCATCTTTTCATCTTTGTGGTCCGTGTCTTGCCTGCTATCATATAGCCGCTCAGGCAGATGACGCAGGGAACTGTCCCTGAGGTTGGCTGGGCTGGCTGAGTAGAGGCACACGATGCGCCAAGCGTACTTGACGCACCCAGAGAGGAAGATGAGCACCATGGCGGCCCGGAGCCTGCCGTCCGGCCAGGACGACCCGCTGACGACGTATCCGGCGACGCCCACTTGGGTGAGAAACCCTAGCAGGTGGCGCAACCAAAGCTCGTTGTCCTGCTTGGAGAAGGCCGTGATGCTGTCCTGCCCGCCCAGGTGCACCAGCACCAGCGGCGCCCATAGGAGCACCAGCTCGCGCTGCGGCTCGCATCCGCGCATCGCCAGGTGGCCCAGCACGAAGATCGCCACGGAGTCCGCCGATAGATAGGCCAGCCATAGCAGCGACCGGAAGACGCCCGATGAGCTGCGTCTCCGTGTGTCGGCTGCGAGGAAGAGGAAGACTTGCAGGATGAAGCTTGCGAGTATCAGGACGTGGATCTCCCATTCGTTCCACAGCTCCAGGGCTGGTGCCATTGCCGAGCTGAGGTGCAGAGGCCCGACGAGAAATTTTTTTTTTTCATATGATCGTTAATTACCAACTGTACTACAGATGTCATACTTATCGACCTAACAGACACAGATGGAGATCAGAACTCCTCATTCGACAAAAGAGAAAGCCCATTCCGCGGTACGCGGCATCATTGAAAGATTTTAGATTTTATGATTTATCATTGACTCTCAAACTATTTCTCGTTCGATGTCATACGCCCAGGGATTTATATTTCGCAACACAAAAAATATCGTTGCCGACCGAAATAACCGGATTTCACGAAATTTCGTTAAATTTCGGCCGAAATAAAAATAGAGATTTTGAATTTTAAACAAAAAGTGATGAAAAATAACAAAACAAGAACTCAAACTATGCACCTTATGTTTGGACTACTCACTAAGCTATAATAGGTTCTCAAAAGAAGGATATTGTGGCTTCTTTTTTATATGTTAGTCCCAAGTTTTGTAAAATTATTTGAATTCAAAAATTTCGAGAGGTGATTTAAAATTTCGTTGTGGACCAAAATTACCGAAATTTCAGCAAATTCCGGCCGAAATAAAAAACCCTACATACGCCCATGTGGATCGATAATGGTAGAATAGTATCCTGTGTTGGACCCATACAAAGCACCCCGGGTTAATTTCTTTGTACAAAGCTAAGGCCAAAAGTCCAAGAGTGAAGAGTGGTATTATGCAGGCGTGTGCAAGCCACGTAGGTATATATTTAGGCTATAAGCGAATTTGATTCAAGGTGTTACAGATGGTTTCAGAGCATCAACCCTCGATGTGTGGGCACATATGGTCTTAGTGGCACTGGCATATGACGTATGACGCGTGTGGGCTTAGAGTGGTCACAAGGCATGGCATATGGACTGACACTGGATGTGTACACGTGCACAATTCAAGAAATTATTCTGGACATTTGCAGACGATTCTAGACATTTGTCGCATATGCAGTGCGCCGATGAGGGTGTCAGCCCATTAAGAGGGTGGGGTGAGTGTAATACCTCGACCCATTGAGATGTGTGGCCCATGTGATTGATTGTGGTGAAATAGTACCACCTTGCTTGTACAGAGGGGTTTATTGTAGCTTATAATGTTTTATGGTTTCAAACATAACCCCCGGTTTAACCCTTTTGGTCAAAGCTGGGCCAAAAACCCAAAAGTTGTGACATGAATGCGTAGGCTAGATCTGTAGGTGGGTAAGGCTCTAAACGAATTTGGGCCAGGCTACTACAGTTGGTATAAAAGAGTATCAACCCTTGTTGTGTGTGTGCGCATATAGGCATATTTGCGTTGGCGTACGGCGTGTGGTGCGTGGCACTTGTGAGACAAAAGTGGTCACTCGATAATGGTATATGTATTTGCACTAGGCACACGTACTATCACATACCGAGAAGAGATTATGAACAATTGCTGCATATGTGGTATGCTTGCGTGGGCATCAACCTATTAAGGAGTGGTGAGTGTAATACCTCAACATGATGAGACGATGCGGCCTATGTGGCCTATATGTGGATTGGTCGTGGTAGAATAATATCACCTTGCTAGTTTTGAAAGAGTTGCAATAGCATATAAGACCACTTAGAGCCATACATAACACTAAACTTTTTGAGCGAAGCAAGGTCGAAAGCTCAAGAGCCGTGCTATGTAGGCATGGGCCAGCCCCGTAAGTAGGGATGGCAATGGGTCTGGGTCCTTCGGGTCCAGACTCTACGGATCCAGACCCGAGACCCAAAAGTTGGACCCAGACCCAGACCCAAAAACTGTAATGGGTCCAAAGTCCGACCCAGACCCGGACCCGGACCCAGACCCATCGGGTCTACCCAGACTCGAAAATTTCAAGAGCGTATAAGCACAAAAATTAACTAGTCATCCAACTTAAAAACACAAATAATCATATATAAGCTAACACAAATATAAATTACTCCACCAGTTATAAATAAAAGATTTAAACACATGGCAACAATCATCCTTTAACCCAACAACACACACATTTAATTAGACCCACATGTCAGTGCTACAGTTCGGGTCTGGTCAGGGTACCCATGGGTATAAAGTTGGACCCAGACCCCGACCCAGACCCAGACCCAGACCCGAACTTCCATACCCATGTGTCCATTCTTGGACCCAAACCCGGACCCATCGGGTCAGGTACCCACTGGTACCCGGACCCATGGGTATTTCTGCCATCCCTACCCGTAGGTGGGCTAGAGTCCAAAAAAATTACCAATAGATTGAATTAGGAGAAAGCTCTACTAATACTTCAAATTCTCCTTTCATATGTTTTTGTATTTAAAACGTTAAAACATTTCATAACCTACATTTTAACTTTAAATTGAACGATTGAGTTTTTGAATTTATGTAAAATTATGTTCTGCACATTGGTCAAATATATTTTTTGGGTATTTTATAGATTTTAATTTCATTTCATTTTCACCGCGGACCCCTCCTCCTTCCTCCCCCGGCCGGCACCCTCCTCTTTTCTTTGTTGGAGGTGAAAGAGAGGAGAGGAGAAAACAATGAAGATAGTGAAACTGATGAAAAAGAAATATTGATACGTGGGACCGTCTATAAAATATGTATAGTTTTTAAAGAAAATGTCATGTGTTTATCTATGTGGCAATACCAAGCTATGTGACAATACCACTCCACCTGCATAGCCGCGGTGGTAAAACCACCCTGAAAACCTTATGTCCGAGGTTATTCGGACTACTTAAAGTATTTATGGGGACGGATACCTAGGTTTCATAGCCATGGGATCAAGCATCTACGCCATCATAGTTGAGAGGATGAAGTAAACTTTTTCATTTTAAAATCATTATGAATTGACTGGTTAATAATGGCATCGAATGAAAGAAGCTCGTGAAACGACGGTAAACCATGATATTTTCAAATTTTGTTGCAAGATCATGGAATCGACTAAGGCTCATGGGTAAACAAGGAATTCTCTCGTAGAGATATATAACTCCAAACTGACATAGCACGAAAAATTGAAATCATAACGTGAAATATAGATTTGTTTTAGCGCCGCGTATACCCACTCTGCTACTTTGTTTGAATATATATACACACATCTATTACTCACCTACACACTCCTCTATGGCCTATACTATATATACACACTTGTATTCGAAGTTACTGGAAAAAAGTGTACAAAGATTCCATGTCGCAAACGATTGATAATATATCTCGATTGCCATAAGCATTTCGGTAATAAAAGATATTGTAAACAAGAGGTATGTTACCTTCGTGTTTCCGTCAGATTGCTCCCCACAACACTCTCAACATTTCTAAATGGCCTCATTTCAATCAGGTGGATGCACAACATAGCACACCAAATGCACTGTAGCCAGCTTTATTTAAATAATGCCGTGTAGCCCATAGATGCTTCGGTGAAGAGCAAAGGTCTCGTGCTTAGGGTGCCCATAGATGCTTTGCTTCCATGCAGACCGGAAGGCAAAGGTGCTTGCTTGTGATCATGCATGTATGCTGCATGTAGATTTTAGAACATCTCAGTACATAAGATTTATCACATTCAATTTAATAATGGTATAATTAATCCCATCCGTTTCCATAATGGTTTCATCAATAAGTCTTATTTGTCGATCTCTATCTCCAAGATACTAGTGAAAAGGGGTTTCGCCGGCAAGGGACCTCCATAATGTTATCTTCTATCCTTGACTCCTTTGCCATTTGCACAAATCAGCCTTTAGCTAGCGTAGGCTCCACCTCCACATGCCAGCCATACTTTGAACACAAGTAATCAGAATACATGATTCTTCGTCCAAGCTGTTTTGATTTAGAAAAGATCCAATCCACGCTTTGAATAGAAGAATATATTTCTTAATTCGTATTCAAGTCTCAGCTGATGGGAGTATGCTAATACTCTTTGCTGATAACGCACAAGAAAAGTAAGGATTGGATTCCCGTCCATTTTGTTTCTTGTGGGTATGGTACTGATCTTTTCCTTGGTGTGAGTGTGTCCAAGTACTGACCACCATGCTCAGGATCAGTTCTTCGCTGCTAAAGAAAATTTCTTCAACAGCTGTTTGCTAGTTTTTTTTGAACCGTCAGTGTGTTGTCGTGTTGTGAATCATGTGTACGGTACCCAGTGTAATTTTGTATATATGTGATGGTATTTTACTTTAACTAGATTTTGAATCACTTTACTAGAGCAATGGTTGAAACGGGCGCAGAATTTGAAACAGTGTCAGGTGATGACTGGACAGTGTCCGACGTATCAGGTACTAATGAAAAGGGTTTCGCCCGCAAGGGACCTCCGTAATGTTATCTTTTATCCTTGACTCCTTTGCCATTTGCACAAATTAACCTTTAACTAGCGTAGGCTCCACATGCCAGCTGTAGATATGATGATATATTTTTTCTAGTTTATAAATACGAAGCTCATTTTTTGGTTTCGGATTTCATGAACTTAAGCAAAATTATAATTAAAGCGTAGAATCACCTCTGATGCCTCGCACAAAATTCAAATATTAGGACCCAAGTTAAACAAGTGACTCAAATTGGATACCTCACGTTATCATCTATTTATTGTATATATATGGATATCCAATCATGTTTTTTCATATTAAACAGAATACATGATTCTTCGTCCAAGCTGCTTTAATTTAGAAAAGATCCAATCCACGGTTTGAATATAAGTATATATTCCCTTTGTTCCAAATTGTAGTTCACTGTTGACTTTTGGATATTCTATTTAACAATTCGTCTTGTATAAAAAATATATGTAAATATTATTTAATTTGTTGTGATTTGTTTTATCATTAAACATAGGCGGACGCCAGCGTCCGGACATCCGGCGCGAGCGTGTTGGATCGGACACACCTCGGCCATCAGATCGCTGACAGCGCGCGTATCCGAGCACAGCCCCGCCCCACGTGCACGAGACGCAGCAAGGCGGACGTTGTCTAGATGTGCAGTTGATAACTTTTCAATTAAACTTCTATTTTTTGTATAAAATTCAAACAGTGTTCATTGTATGGAATAAATTTCATAACTCTTCTAAATCGAGTGCAGCCCATTTTAAATACTTTTTAATTTTTTAAATTTTTTTCAATTTTTTTATGTGAACCTAAGAAAACCCACTTATGAAACTTACACATATACGGTGAAACTTGACCGTGTGATGATGAACCGTGGCCCGTGTATTGGTGAAGGTGAGCGCCAGATGAAACCTGATGAAACTTGAATGAAACCTGTTGAAACTTGATGAAACATGGATTAAACCTGATAAAACTTGAAGAAACTTGGATGAAACCTATTGAAACTTGATAAAACTTGGATTAAACCTAATGAAACTTGACAGTTCGACAGGTTTAACGACTATGAAATCCAAGTTACAGTAGACGAAACCCAAGTTTCACTAGGTAATATTGAAGTTTCAATAATTTGAGAACCTGCTGATAAAACTTGAGAATTTATTGATGAAACTTGATGATCTACTAATGAAACTTGAGAAAACCCGGTTAAAATTTATCGTTATTTTTCTATTATGACATCATGCGTTTCATGCAAAACATCCTATTTTTGTCTCGCAGTAGCATCGAGACAAGAAAAGTAACGATAACGCACAAGAAAAGTAAGGATTGGATTCCCGTCCATTTCGTTTCTTGTGGGTATGGTGCTGCTGATCTTTTCCTTGGTGTGAGTGTGTCCAAGCACTGACCACCGTGCTCAGGATCAGTTCTTCCCTGCTAAAGAGAACTTCTTCAAAGCGGTTTGCTAGCGGTTTTTGAACCGTCGGTATGTTGTTGTATCGAGACTCGTGTCCAGGCTATTCCGATGTTTTTATAAATATATGCGACCGGTATTATACTTTGATAAGATTTTGAAGTATTTTGGTAAAGCATTGATCGAAACGGATGCGAAATTTGAAACAGTTTCCGGTGATGATCAGACAATGTCCGACGTATCAGGACTTATTGTGTGACTAATTGCGTTCTAAGAGCATATACAATGGTTGAGACAACAGCCATCTCTAACCATTGCCATGTCACTTATAGGGATGACTTAGAGACAACTCATACAATGGTAGATATGGATTAGAGACTTTTTTGAACTGTCAGTGTGTTGTCGTATTGAGACTCATGTCCAAGTATGACCTTTGCAAAAAAAAATTGAGTTTCGAATATGTACACTTGGTCATGTTGATAAATTGCTCCTTTTTTGTCCAAGTATCACTTTTGTAAGTTTGACTTGCTTTGTTAGTCATTTATAAAATGAAAATCTTTTTGGATGATGTTTTGTCAATATACTCACCAACGGGGAGTGTTGAACTATGTGGAGGTTGTCCGTTTTGGTGATTAGTATATTGACAAGTTTTGGTGCTTAATAGAGGTTTTGAATGTGCTCCATTAGAGTTTGAGTTGGTTATATGTGTGGCATTACGCGATGGTTTGCTTGTTTGTGTGGTTTTAGGACTTCGAGGATATAGACCATGGTAAAGCACAACTCAGACAGATGAAGCCAGATCTGGCTAGATATCATGGTGAGGGATGCTGAAGATGGGTGAGGCCGAGAGGTCATTGTCACTGTGTGGACAAGGAACCAGAGCTAAGCTTTTGCATATGTGAGTTTGAATTTGCATATTTGTATTGAGTTTGGCTTATGGAATAAATCCGGACCAAGTTGGCGAAACATGGGTCCGTTTCACGGTTTTCCTAAGTTTGTTAGTTCACAAGTAGACAAGTGGCATCAATGTTTGGGATCGGTTGCCAAATCGGTCCGGGAGGTGTCCGAATGCGCAAGGGGCAAGGTGGGTCCTGGTTATCCTGGTTAAGGACCTGTGGTACCTGGCAGACGCTTCGAGACGAAAAAATTTCAATTGTCCGAAAGAAAATAGAGAAAAGAAAAAAGAAATAGAGTAGAAAAAAAGGAAAAGAAAAGAGGGGAAAGGACCCGAGAATTCCCTCGACGACACTCAATTCGTTGGTCTCGTTCCAAATAACATTAAATTCGATAGCCTTGACATATATGACACCGTGCGCACGAATTTATTATTCTAGTGACATTATACCCATTTTCTACTTTTTAAAACTATTTCTTATTTTTCTCCTCCGAGATTGACCAAATTGCCCTTGAATCAAAACACTGAACTACAGCCCTCTGCCGTATCCATCAATATACACGAATTTTGATTTTGGCCAAAATTTGACACTGTCATGAAAATACGTTGTAGTCATCAAAACTGTCATATTTCAAATTTTGAATTTGACCAAATTTTATATTTTCAAAATTTGGGCAAAATTTAATTTTTTTGAAATTGGTCAAATTCAAAATTTAAAAATATGAATTTTTTTGAAATCTGGTTGAAATTTGAAATCTAGTAGAGTTTGAAAATTTTGTCTCCGACGTCACTCAAAATCGCGTGCCAACTGCACCACACCGCACGTAGTGGCAAAACAGTAAAGTCACGTGGGTTAGAAAGGGTAAATCGGCAACAAATTGAGAAAATTTAGAAATTTTTCACTGAGATGACAAATTCGCGTGTCTAGTGTTATACATGTAAAGTCGATTGAACTTAATGACATATGAAACGAGGTGTTCAAATTGGGTGTCACTCACTAGAGAGTTTTCAGTTTTTGTCACTTTTTAAAATTTGCGTTTCGGTTTTTGCCACCCCTGTTTATGACATGTGGGACCATCTAAGTCATTGACAGTGGGTCAGGGCAAAAACCGAAAATCACCCACTCACTCCTAACCGCTCCATGAGGGAAACAAAGAGAGGCCGAGGAGCAGGCCAGCCGGCCATGGTGGCGACGCATAGGTGCCACGGCGGCGGTTACCAGAGGTGCGTCGACCCAACGACCCTAGGCGGCGACGGCCCTGGGCGGAGCTCATAGTGGCCGGTGGCGTGCAGGTGCCGCGCGGCGATTGGAGCGGTGCGCGCCTTCGGCTAGACGGTAACCTGCGGTGACAGAGCATGCGGGATCCACGGCAGCCCGGTGACGCGCGGGAGAAGGCGCCGACAGCGTCCGAAGGCGGCGTGCTTGGCGGAGGTGTGAATGGCGGCGGCAACCCCCGTGGCTTGGGGTAGTCCAGTGGGCGGCGGCGTTTGGCAGAGGGTGGCGCGGCTAGGGCACAGCTTCGGCTAGCCATGGCAAGGGCAGTGCCGGTCTTGGGCGGCACGGCAAGGCGGTGCGTGGTGGCGGCGTGCCCGTGGAGCTGAGATGCAGTGTCAGCGACCTGCTTGCTGTGGTGCAGGCCATAGGGAATGGTCAGTCGGCCTACTACAGCGCCTCGGCGGCGCGGCCACGCGGCGGCACCCTGGACTCGTGGCAACAGGAAGCTATGGTGGCACGCAGGTGGGTTGACGGCGGCATTGGGCGTTTGCGCGGTGGCCGGCGCTCGGCCAA
The DNA here is from genome assembly GCA_005191435.1 of Raddia distichophylla. Taxonomy (NCBI): domain Eukaryota; kingdom Viridiplantae; phylum Streptophyta; class Magnoliopsida; order Poales; family Poaceae; genus Raddia; species Raddia distichophylla. The sequence goes on along the minus strand of SPJY01033452.1, from coordinate 2,199,329 downwards.
GGGGCAAGGCCTGGCGGCTGGTGCAGCGACCTAGCTGTTGTTGGCCGGGCCGCCCATATGGCTCACCGGCCAAGCACCCCCAGGATGTTGGCCTTCCGCATATGCAAGCCCAACTTACAACAGCGGGCTTTAGATCTCTTAGGCCACATCTTTCCTCAAAGAGCTAGCTCAATGAGGTGGTGCACCCTCACCCTTATAAACCATGCTGAGACCCTCCCCACTTCCATTGTGGGACTATTTCAACAATCTCCCCCTCACACATTGGGTCGAGAATGTCTGAAACCAGATGGGCCGCCTAGGCTTTGATACCAATTGTTGGCTGGGCCGCCCACATGGCCCGCCCGCCGAGCACGCCCAGGCCGTTGGTCTGCCGCATATGCAGGCCCAACGTACAGCAGCGGGCCTTAGGTCTCTTGGGCCACATTTTTTATAACCCCCTTAATCTTGTTGTCCTTTATTTGAACACCGTCTCGTCGATCTTTAAAGCAGCGCCGGTTCCTCATCCGCATCAGCGAGAAGTACCTCTTCCTTCTTTGGTTTGTGGCACTCCCGAGCTAAGTGCCCATACTCTTGACAGTTGTAGCAACGCACCTTCGACTTGTCGTAGGTGCTCTTCTTTTTTCACAGAGCTAGAACCGCCATCCTTGTTCTTGTACCTAGACTCCCATTGGGCACGAGTGAGAAGAAGATGCCCGTCGTCGATGTCGGTGTCATGAACGCACACACGCTCCTCGTACGCCTTGAGACGCCCGACCACTTCTTCCACCGTCATGGTCTTCATGTCCCCAAATTGTTCGATGGTTCAGACAATCTGCAGGTACTTGTTCAGAACAGCTCGGATAAATTTCTGCATGATGTAGCTCTCCTCCATCTTGTCGCCAAGGCCACGAATTTGATTGACGAGTCAATTTCATGGCGAAGTCATCCACCGACTCTGTATCCTTCATGCGCAAACCTTCAAATGCACTTTTGAGGGTCTATGCACGCACCTCCTTGACACGGTCGGCACCAATGTATATGCTCTTCAGCGCCTCCCATGCTTCTTTCGCCATCTTCTCAGCAAAACATGAAGAGCATCTCATCGGAGATCCCTTGGTAGATGGCCGCCAATGCCATCTGGTCCAAGCGTCGGTGACGCCGGGATTGACAGCTTCCCACACGCCTTGTGCCTTCATATACACCTTCACCTTGATTGCTCAAGCAGCATAGTTGCTCTTAGAGAGCATCGGATACTGCAAGGACACGACTCTCTCTTTGGTCGCTGTTACCAACGGTAGCTCGACGCCGCCGCCGCCGGTGTCATCGTTGGTGCGCGCCCTAGGACGTGGAAGCGCCGGTGGTGTTCTCAACACCGCATTGTTGCCGCTGCCGTCATTCTCCATAGCCGTAGGATATGTGGCTCTGATACCAAATATAGGAACTATAGAAACTCACACGAACACAATGGAGAAGATCACACATGCAGAGCTTTGGCACAGCACCCTAGTGCCTTTTCTCTTGTTTCTTCTTAATGCTTAACTCTGATTACGGATGCCTTTATAGGCTAACACACGCACGCACACAACCATGACATGCAGTACTCGCATATACGTACCCAACAGCCATGATCTGCATGCATGGATAGCAAACACACCGACTCTTCCGGCCACGCGTTCACGTCCTCCACATCGTGCAGCCACATGAGGACTCAGCGTGCCAACGGCTCGCGCGCGGCCACGCGCCCGACCTGCACTCCTGAGGACTCGGCTAGACTGTGTGCTGCTACTTATTCCATCACGCGACACGTTCGGACCGATGACTCTATATATGCAAACACGTACATGCACTAACTAGTCCACCATGCACTACTAGCAGCACATGCATGCACAACTAATCATGCTACTAATCTACTATGCTAATTAGAACCAATGCATGCATCAACAAAAACTTTTACAGCAAGATTAATTCCTAACAGCTAACGGTGCGGTATGCCGGCCACGGCCATTTAGGCGACCGTGAGCAGCAGCCATGCGGGACGCAAGGTGCCGGGTTGACTTGGCAAAGTCCGGCGGAGGTAAGGCCGAGCGGCGGCCTGGTAGCGTTCTTGCAAGGCGCAACCATGTCGGCGACCATGAGCTTTTGCCGGACAGCGGTCAAGGCACAAAACGTGGTTGACGGCGACCTACAAAAGGACGCCGGGATTAGGATGAAGCGTGTGGCTTCGCCGGCAACGATGACGAGCTGGAGCAAGACATTGATGCCAGTGGATCATGACGACCTTAGTCAATAGCACAAGATTGTGGAAGCATGCCAAGTGTTTAACATATTATTTCAGAAGGTTAAAGGGGTGATTTTTATCGAGAAACAATTGGGCTCCTATTCACCCTCCCTCTAGTGGCTGATTCCAGTCCTACCGGTCAAGTCAAATAGATGAAATCTCATTGCAATGCATGATTTGCAATTTATTGTGCAAGCTCATTGCCACCATTTGAGATCTATAAAGGTTTTACCAAGCCCTTATTGTACAGTTTGATGTTCTGGAGCAACAAGTCTTGTGAATGTCGTATCTTTATGCTTGGTAATGCTACGGAGGTGATTCTTGTTTTCCTAATTTCTATATCTAGCTCCATCAAACCTTGATATCCATATTGAGCCACGGGGTAGGAGCTAGCTTTCTATAGTTTTTTTATAGAGAAAAAAAACCAAGCATGAATTGATTTTAGGAGGCGTTGTTAGAGAAAACATCAAAATTCATTTGGCATCGCCGGAAGTCGAAGCTAGGACATCCATATGACAATGCCAAAATTACTGTTTTCATTTTGACTGTGTAAATACTATTGCCATCATCACGTGATGCCGCCTGATTGCTACATTCTGTAGTTAATTCTTTTGTGATGTCATCCAGTGAGCTGAATTGGGGCGCTTTGCTGGCTGATTGGCAGGGCAGGCATGGACTATAGCTTCAGCTCTCTCTCCGCAAGACCACTTTGTTATGAGTTGTGAGTTGTGACTCGCCATTCTTTGCAACCTTCTCCCTGATTTCTCCGGGCAGGCAGGCCGCCTGTCAGGTGGTGAGCGCGTTGGGAAGCGAGGAGTGCGCGCCGAGAACCTTGCCGCCGACGTCGGGGAAGCTCTCGTGGCCGCGCAGCGGGCACACCCTGCCGTCCTTGTCCACCCTCACGGGGTACCTCATGAGGTGGCCCTTGGTCTCCGCCGCCTCCGCCGAGACGTAGCACCCCCAGTTCTCCTCCGCCATCCGGTTCACCCGCCGCACGCACTCCACCGACTGCGGCCGCCGGAAGCACTCCTCCACCGTGCCCAGGTGCTCCGCCCACAGCGACATCCTGTACCCGTACACCTGCAAATCAAGAAACGTTACTCTCTCCGTCCCAGATTCAAGGGCTTCCATAGATTAAAAAAAATCAATCTTTACAACTTTTGACTAATAATTAAATTAAAAACATATATGTTTCGTGTTATGCATATCATATAGTTGGATTACTATTCAAAAGTACTTTCATACGATGTTAATTTTGTAATTATTAATGATATATTAAAAAAATAATGATCAAAGTTATACATTGAAGACCGTGCAAAAACTTATAAACCTTATATTTTAGAACGGAGGGAGTAGTTAACAGCAGGCGGCCAGAGTCTCTTTCAACGCAACAGCTTATAGGTCTACCCTCTCTAGGCCTTGTGTTAACGTGCAGACGTTTCCAGGTGAAAGAGAGAACAGGGGCTTGCCTGGCCTCGTGGTGAGCTGCTGCCTCCTGCCCAGCTGTAGTGGGGCTGATAAGCGCCCATGGCGATCTCGGTGTCGCGCGAACCTTCCATGGACCTCTGGTTTATGTTGGCCGATCCCATGAGCACGTACTCGTCGTCCACGATCATTCCTTTCGAGTGCACGTAGATCATGAACCTCCTGAACTTCTGGGCCATGCGCTGGAGGAAGAAAATGTAAACAAATGTTGTCCTTCCGGTGTAGGACATATGTGAACTTGTTGATCGACGTGTTGCACAAAGAACAAGATTTAGTTACCAGTGAGGAGTTCTCGTTGGAGTGGCTTGATGTGGAAACATCACTTGATATTTCACGCTTCCCGAGGCAGTAGAAGTTCAGGTACTCCTGTGGATGGGTATCCTGTAACCCTTCTTTTCTGAGAGCATCCGCCACAATCTTGTACATCATGGACATTGTTTGCCCCTTGTGATCAAATAGAAGGGAAAAAACGGCATCAGGTTGAGGAGGTGGATAGACGATCGGTTCGGATTCAGTATGTCAAACTTAGGGAATGTGCACAATTCTCTGACAGTCTCACATGCTATGTTTCACGAGGAAACAATATGATGATGAGGTACAAACCTGCCAAAACAGGATCTCCTGCATGGCAGCAGTAGTTGGGTTGCCTTCAGGCCACATTGGTATAATAATGTAAGCGGCAAATCGCTCCCTTGCCTTAATCTTTCTTGCAATCTTTATGGCCAATTCGATCGGTATCAAGTTTTCCGCACCTGTTCCCACAAGAGCATTCATATCATAAGATGGGTACTCCTGGGTTGGCATAACCATGACATAGATACATTACACATGAAAATGGCACATACAAGGTACTTAAAGAAAATATTGATTAAGCCAGATATGTCTCTTTGACCTCCCAGAAGTTGTGAAAACGTTACCACTTCCACAATCATTGTTCAGAAATGCTAAAATAAACTCAATAGACTGTACTACGTTTCAAACTAATCGTGTTTTCACTTTTGAGTAGTCTAAATTATCAAATATGAAATTAATAATATTACACAGTAGAGAAGCTAGTGATACTATCAAAATGAAATGTGAACGTGGAGCACAAAGCAAAAGTAAAAAAAATCAACATGTCACCTGCATTTCTATGTGAAGACCAGTAGTATGAAGATCCAATGAAATATTGATTTTCAATGTAGATAAAGTGCTGCGCAGATCTGATGGCTTTTACATATGCATTGTGTATGCTTTTGTCTATCTGTAAATTCTTCGCACAGACAAGATTCTGCACAACAGAAGAAACAAAGACCATATCAAGGCTACGACACATTTTTGTGACATTCCTATTTTTCAAAAACCAAAACCATGTGCATCATGTCATTGCGCTGCATGAAAAATATTTTTAAACTCCTGAAAATAATTATGTTACCTCTAAAATCATCTTTACTCCTAAAACTAATTTGATTTAAATAAAAAGGATTGCAAAACAAATAAAAGACTAGCATTATTATTTTATTAATAAAAATATTAATAACTAAGTAATTTTATTTCTGTTCATTTGAATTTCACTTATTTATTTGCGCAAAGGTAGTCACGGACCTTAATAATTTATAATTTATCAATTAGTCATTTTTCCTTCTTTCTCTCCTGCGGGTGGACCCCACCACCCTTTCCCTTTTCTCCCTCCTTCTCGCTTCCCCTAGCGCCACCCGCTCCCTAACCGACCTCCCCTACACCGGCCGCCCTCTCCCTACAACAATGCCCTTTTCTTCTTTTCCCCTCTTTCCTTTCAGACTCGGTTTGCCTTGCAAGCTAAGTTAATTCTACATACGGAAGACCCCCAAATCCCTCCACCTCCTTGGAAACGTCATCTTGGCATGAAACCTTCGGTATCCTGCCGATTCACCTCCTCTCTCCTCATTATAAAATCCCTAGCAATACCCTCTCTCCCCCTTTGATGCCCTTCTCAATTCTTTGCGGGAGACCTTCGTCGGACAACCATGAATTGCTCGTCGGAGACCTCGTCGACATCCTCCCCGTCGCTAATTCATCAACGTCGTGTGGTATAGTCATTTTCGTGTTCATCATCGCCGAAACCTCGCCAGAGGCCATCATCGACGTTGCCATCGTTCTCCCTCCTAGCCGGCCACACTGCCACATGCCATCGCCCCATCCTCCCCCTCATGCCATCGCCCCCTCCTGTGCCACACCATGCCGCCAGCGTGCGCGCTACCGCCACCGTCCACGTTGTGCCGCTGCCTTAGACTGCCCCACGCTGAATCGACCACACCGCCATCTCCTTCTCCTCTGAACCCCACCGCTCTACCTAGCTCGCTACCGAACTTCCTCCCCTCCAAGCTCCACCGTAGTCGTCGCCACTCGATGCAAAATCTACCATCGTCGGCCACCTCCCACCTGGCCGAACGACTACCCTAAACCCCCTTCCTCGCCTCTCCCTTTTTCTCCCGCTCCCCCTCACCGAATTCCTATCAGACTGTCGCCATTGCCGTGGGCCGAAGCCCTAATGCCTCCCTCCCCTACTTTTAGTCAATGACAAGCAGGCCCAGCCAATCAACCTCTACCAGCCACCTCCCCTCACCTCCTGGGCCGCCTCACCTCGCCGTCGTGATCCACCTCTCAACCAGGTCGTTGCCTCCCTCCTCAGAGGAGCCAAGCCGGCCAGGTCGCACGCGAGCCACCGCCTCGTCCAACTGGGCCAAGCAAGCCGTTCACCCACCGCGCCAGGCCTAGGTATCTCCTCCCTTGGGCCGATACGACCTGACCGGCCCTATAAATGTTTTTGCTATTTATTGAAGGTTGTAGCTTGTCTATTTTATATTTATTAAAATATAATCCAAACATTGCGAAACAAATTTCATAATGTTTCTAAAATAAAGGCCTACCTCTCTACAAATGTGCCCAATTTTCTAAATTATTTTAATTTTCTTATGTTATTTAGTTTTAGGGAAATGCCCCTAAATTACTCTTTAGCTTTTGCAAGCTTAAATATTATGAAAACAAATTTATAAATTCCAGAAAATTGCATTCTTAATTTATGTATATTTAATTAAACATATGCATTCACATCCATTATTTTGTTATTTATATTGTGATTATTTGTATCTTCTACGTTAGATTCGCTCGGTGTCAACCCCTCGACAAACATCGCCAACGATCCTGGTAAGCATGTTGATCAAGGCAAGTTCATGTTGACTGATGTTGCAAATGCCATGTTTGTCAATGTTTTAATTGATGTATAAATCGCATTCTATGTTAAACGTAAAATGAAAATTGTCTTAGGTTGTTAGTTAATAACCTAAATAATATTAAATTTATTATGACCCTGCCTTTGCCACCTTGGTATTGATATTTAATTATTCTTGCAGCCATCTTTATATAGTTTATTTGAAACTTGCTTACCATTGTCATTAGTCAAATATTCTTTTGATATGATGACATTTTCTGAATAAACGATTTGCAAATGCTCGTTTAATGATAGTCGGAGCTATCATGTCAGCCAAAATGCTAGAGCAAGGTAGTGGGTGTTACCTGGGTTTTCAATTGGTTTTCAACCTTGAGTTGTGTTGGGTGAATGGTTGTAAGGAGGGTGCAGCATCGCATGAAATTTGGGGCCAGTTTGGAAACCAGCCAAGCTTATAAGGACCGACACCTTGTGGTTGTCTGGTTATGAAGACTAAGTACAACAGTACAACCATTGAGTGCTTGCATGGGCAAGCCATAGTCGAGTAGCCTTCAAAATCTTAATTCGATCATTTCAAAAGGTAGCGTAGGAAATGGAGATCGACCATGCACTACATGGCACAAGAGGGGGGCTTTTGTTAACCAAACACACTAACATAGCGGTGGAATCCTTAGAGTAAACGCCTGAGCTAGGAGAAGGTAGGCCAAAGGCTTTGTGGTGTCTGTCCAGCTTTTGGTGACTCCAGGGGATATTCATCTCTCATAGGTAAACGTACAAACTCTTCAGAGTAAAAAATTTCATGAAAGTCATCACCAAGGTCAAGGGTGGGCAACGGTAGTGTGAAAACAATGGTAGTTTTGTATTATCTCTTCCCTTCATTTGTTTTCAAACGGGTTTTGCTATCCTGCCGTATGTGCTGTGAGGGTATGATGAAAATCACATATTTTGGGCAACCCGGTTGGTGCCGGAATTTCAAAGGAAAATATTCAAATGATTCAAAAGACGTTACTCTTTGTAAAACGTAAACGTTTTCAAATAAATAGGAGTCATCCTTTAAAATTGGCTTTAAGCAAATAAATCTAGCCATTCCTTGGAACCCCTTTGCATGCATTAGTCCATTGGCTTGCAAGTATGTTAAATATACTCAACCTCGTGTTTCACCCACAAGACTGCTCAATCCAACGAGCCGTTCCTAGGCTCCTAGCTCGTAGTGCTATGAGTCTGAATGAGAAGAGCATCATGAGGAAGAGTTTGCTGCCGAAGTTCAAGATATAGATTTTGACAACATCTGGGAACTCGATCGACCTACAGCTTGTCTGTGGAATACGTTTTGTTGTTTCTTTAATTTGGAGTTGAATTTATATTTAAATGTTTCCGCTGTTCTAGACCGACGTGTCTAACTACTTGTATAATCGTCACGTTGGCATTTGCACTCTGTCGTAATAAAAGTACTTCGATGATGGTGTTTGATTCAATGTTATGGAATCTGTGTGTACTAGCATATTTGATCCAAGGACTAGTACAAGTAAGACAAGGGAACCGACTCCGTTTTCGTGTCCCGACAACTTTGAAATAAAAAAGAACTTGCATTTTAAATGTTACAATGGCATGTTTTTTGTAAATAATTACACCGAAGAGTAGCTATCTCAACATGTAACTTTACCTGTGACTCGGCCTCTTGAACAAGTTTAGGAAATCCCTTTATTGAGCCTGAATCGATTGACCTGAAAATCTACAAAGAATAAAGAATAAAGTACTATCTTATAATAGACTAATACTTCATGAAGTAACAACATGGTGGTAGATCTTGGATGTTGTATATGCATAAATCATAATACCTGCACATGCCAATTCTCAGGGTCCTTTTCATCACAAACATGTGCATTGAGCTCATCTGCGGAGGGGGAAACAATCCACGACATCCGGTTTATTTTAACCAAGGTATCGTGCTGCCAACTTACAGCTCTTCTAACACTGACTTTCCATTTTGCAGATTTTCTCCATCTCTGTTCAAAGTTCGTTAGTATATCATATGCAGCTGGACCTTCAATCTTGCAATGTAAATCATGCCATGGCTGTCTCGGTCCATACTTATTAACCTGAAACAGTGAAAAGAAAGACGATCTAAATTTTGGCAGGTGAACAGATGTCGATTTCCCAATCATAGCCTTGAAAAATTGGTAGGACAATCAATGATGTAGTTATGGACAAAAGTTGCAATTAAATGTTAAGAGAACTTACAGGGAATGTTGGATTATGGAAATCGTCCTTAAAGACAGTATCAAGATCTTTGAATAGCCTGTGTTCAGGTGTATCATATCTGCCATCACACAAGTCTAGGCCACCAATAAAAGCAGTAATTTTTCGATTATTTCCTGTGGCTTGGGTGTCCACGATTACACATTTCTGATGGTGCGTAAATAAAGTTCCTACAACCTGGGAAATACAATTTGCTTTAGTAACATCAGAATATGGCTTTCGAGGGATCTGATGTATGACTATATGCTTCACTTAGTAATTATTATTCATGGGGTTTTGATTCAACACTGCATTTGCAATAATTTACGAAGCCTGAAGCAAAACAGAGTATGTTCTTTTTGACTTATTTGCTTATGCTTATCTACTTATTGGCTTACATATTGTTTCGAAAATGAAAATGCTTTGATTTTTTTTCGAAAATGGAAATGCTTTGATATTTTTAGCTCATTCTTTGTTGTCAAGAAGATGCATCACAAAACTCTGAAAAGCAAGTTGAATAAATTGTGTTGGACTTTTCAAGATGCTACAGGAAGTTCTCAAAGTTTAGCTTATTAGCAAATCAACAGCACCTCGAACTGAGAATACTTGTTGCCTCCTAATAGCAATAACGATAGTTGATGCCGAATATGCATACAAGTAGAGTTGTAATAGGCAGGGGAAGGATAGAATCATAGAATTGTAGTCGAAATCTATACCCTATGCCCTATATAAAGGGGCACTGCCATAGTAACCCGTCATGACGGCATATCTGTAACATAAAACGTGTGGGGATAGCAGCCAGTTTGTGGCCCAATTCAGGTTGCCCGGTATGCTTGTGGTGTTGGGAGATCATCCGTAATTAGAGCTCCATAGACGTAGGTAGCCATGCTGAACAATGTAACCAAACATCATGCCTCTGATTTCATCTAGAACTTGCAAGACGTTAAATTTTTTAGCACCTAATGTGCAAAATATCCTCATAATGACTTCCATCCAGCACAATTACAAGATGAGATGATCATATAATTTGGATGGGCTAACCTGTATCTTATCTACAAGATCAGATTTGGTGATGTCTGTTAGAAGGGCGGCTCGGCGGCAGCGGCGCGACCAGGCAGCGCGGAACAGCAGCGGGGCGGCCCAGAGGTGGCATGGCCCAGCGTGGCCCGGCCCGGCCCGGGGCGGGCGCGTCCCTGCGTGGGCTTTCGAGGGGCGGCGCGGGCGCGGGAGGCGGCGGGGCGGGCACAGGAGGGGGAGACGGCGACGAGGCCGCGCCGCCGGCGGCCGACGGCTGGGAGCAGAGGGCAACGGCGGCTGGAGGGGAAGATGAGGGAAACCCTAACCCTAAGAAGGCTTTGATACCATGTTAGAAGTGAACTAGTCAACTTAGATGGGCCCAAAATGGGCCCAAAATGGGCTGTAATGTACAGGTACAGAAGAGAAGGCAAACAAGCAAGAAGGCCCCTATAGAACTATACAGTAGCAGGGAAGCCCTATACAAATAGCTATTCTAACAATGTCAAGCCAAATAACTAAAAGGATTGTATCTGAAGAAAGTTGATAACAATGAATTATGATTCTCCGGACCAACAATTTCATTATGAAGTTTAACGTTTATCAAATTCAGATACAAAGATGTTATACATATATATAGTACCATGCAGCATGTTTTTACTACAAGGATCAACTGGCCAAGTCCAGTTAATTGATTAGGATAGATTTTACTGTTATTATTCTGACCTTGGTTTTCTCCAAAAGGTTTTTTAAATACTAGCCAAGCTCATGCTTTCCCTCAAAAAAATATATGATTCACTCAAAATAAATCCACTATCAAGGCCATGGTTGTTGAGGCTTACATTAAGCTTCGCTTAAGCGTCCATTAAGCGGTAAAGAAGTTTTAGGTGGACGCCTTAGCGGACGCCTTACAATTTTAGCCTATGGCGTTCGTATGGCGTCCATGGCGTCCGTAAGGCGTCCGAGGCGGTGCGAGGCGAGGCGAAGCGGGCGCCATAGATGTCGTCGCCAGATCAGCCCCACCACCGCCGCCAACAGGTTGTCTCCCTTCCTCCCCTTCTTCCTTTCCTTCTCCGCCCAAGCCGTGCCGCCTTCTCCCGCGCCGCCGCCTCCCGATCCGCGCCGCTGGCCGCGCCGCATCACTTCCTAAGCCGCCGCCTCTACTGCTGTTACTGCTGCCTTGTATGCTACTGCTGTTGCTACTGCCTTTTCCCTTGTATGCTGCTGCCTTGTATAGTTGTATGCTGCTGTTGATGGTTGTGTACTTGTGTCTATGAAAGCCAAAAAGCAATGATCCGGGTTGGAAGTACGGCTATTGGCCTTATATATGTGTCTATGAAGTCACCTCGCCTTATATATGTGTCTATGAAGTGCATTTATTCGCCTTATATATGTGTCTATGAAGTCGCCTCGCCTTATGCCTTAAGCACTTAAAAGGTAAAAAGTTCCTAGCACACCGCGGGTCACTTTACCGCCTTGACAACCATGATCAAGGCTATGAGTGAGTGCGCCTTTAGGTAATTGGTACATAATCATCTAAGTACTCAAAATACTCACCACATGGATTTTTTTAAAAAAAAAATACATAGTTATCTAAGTATGTTTCCATATGACAGAACACGCAAAGTTATAAGCCCTCTTTTTCCCAACAAAATTATTAAAATATGGAGTATAATTTTAATGCCAAAAAATTAAGGATTTGCCACTCCAAAGATTGGCACTAGAGTAGAGTATTTGCCAATTAGTGTGTCATTGTGTCAATGGCATGTGCCTCCTGCGCCACATGTCATTGACCCTAATGAGTAGCAAATCCTCAATTTAGCCCTCTGAGAGTTATTAATCCTCAGATCTCCCTCTTCTAATTTATGACAACTGGCATGCATATTATTTAGTATCTTGGAATAATAATATATAAGATGTATTACTTAAGAAAGAATGTATAGGAAGGAATAAAAGCCAACACAGAAAATAAAGATGAGTTCTTAATATACATAAATCACCACTATACCATTCAGTGTTTTGCGTGTGTGACCCCAAGGAAAGGGAGAAACAACATACACACCTGCTGCTTGAAAATGCTAAGTTTGTTGCTAGCATAGCGAGGAGCCAATACACAGTGGACACCAGAATGCCTAAAATACTTCCTAGCTTCCTCATCATGTGTATGCATGAGTCCATCCTGCAGTCAGCCTACATCATTTCTATCAGACTACTCTTTTCTGATGAAAACATCAAACAAACCCATGTATTGAATGAGAAGGTGAGAACAACAATAATAGTAACAAAAACAAGCACACTTCACTTTCGTTATTTGTCCCGCCAACAATCCTATCTAAGCTGGCAGCCATGCCACTGACACCAGAAACATTAAATTACTCATTAACAGACTGTCTGTGCCTTTTTTAGTTATTATTATCTACAGAATTCATGAACTTCTTTGTATTCCCCTTTAGTAGTATGAGAGACGTTAAAGAAAAGTATTATTCAATTCAGGCATGTCATTTCTGTTTACCTTTCGGAAAATTGCATGCTAACATCACAGCCAATGTTGACACTTTCAGACGATAAATCTATTTCAATATAGTGCAAATTAAGCCTACCGTTTTCAAAAGAAATTTGTCGTGCGATGTTTTATCATCCCAAAGTAACACAATAACTCGAACTCCCTCATGAACCTTGCTCTTTAAAAGCTCACCAATGGTTAGTGGGCTTCCATTGGGCACAGGCTTTGTTGCTTCCCTTACAAGCTTTACAGGGTGGTAAAAGGACCAACCAATTACATAAATGAGGTGATGGGCCTCAACAATAGCATGGCATATGTCTTCCCAGCATCTGTTTTGTTCATAATTTTTCCCACCATCAATTTCAATGTTAGGACAAAAATCATCAGGAACATGGGCATCTTGATACAGGGTCACCCTACCCCCCTTTCGAAGAGGAAAATAGGCATTTGGCACACCAATACTCTGTGAACTGTCAGCACCAACTCCATCCTTGTACAGTGGATTCTGCTCAAATGGCTTATACTGGACTGACAAATGCAGTTCAGGTGAAGGCTTCATAGGGTTACTATACTGACCAGAGATTGGAAACCAGCCACTTACCATATCCCCTGGTGTAATGTGTTCAACTGGTATTGAAGCAACACCGATAAGCTCTGCCCCAAAAACATCATTGTCTTTTACATGAAACTCAACTCTGCTAACTGAATGAGCAACCTGAACATAGAAGTGTTCATCCCATTTAGGATTCTCTGAGTTTGCAATAACTCGAGTTTGTGCCACCGTTGCTCCTGAGAGGCAAACTGAAACATATGGATCACTAGTAATAATCTTTCTCATGTCTGGATGTGGATCAGATTTCCCACAATCAGTCCTGCAAGCTCCATATCCAGTGAAGCATCTTCGCATCCTCTCTGTCATGAGATCCATATTGGGGAGACATTTTGCTTCCACTATCTGTATGTCCATGTCCCCATGCAAGAGCATACTAGTCCCGGATTCAGCAGAATGTTTTCCCATTTTATCAAATTATGAGAAAATCGACAAGGCAATAAGGTGTATTAGAAGCTAAACTTTCATTATCCTGGAGAATACATCCTTTGCAAGACAAAACACATTACTCGATGTTGGGACCTCTATGGATTATCAAAATGATACCTGGAGAGTGACACACAACGTTTTGATAAGATCAGCATGACAAAAATGATCACAAGAGATATTTATAATGTTTAGAACAACATTTATGAATCCCTTGGTTGGGCGATGCCACGATGGTATTCAATTTTAACTCTCTTTATACCCAAGTTGTGTGTGGGGTTTAGGAATTTATTATAAAGAACTAACCTACTGTATTGATTTATACTTGCTCGTTGGATATAGAATAAAGGGAGAGGATTCAACATGTTCCACTTAACTGTAGAGCCCCCACTTCCACTTCAATTCAGTTCTTTTAAGCCTCGGAAACTTAAGTAATTGAGTGTATCACATTTGACGGATTCAAACCTACATGGCTAGATATACCAATGCAACGGTCTAATCAAACGTTCACTAGTCCAATTCTGTAAGTCACCCATCCATTAGTAGGTAGAATCGGATTGCACAACCATAACAAGCAAAGGACACAATCCAATGTATTCAGACTAAAATATAAGAACTAATAATATAGGAGCTTATCAAGCAATGTTGTCCATCCCAAAATCATCACAAAGCTTCCTAATAGGAATGCAGCTTCGAAACAGAACTCTATTATTCTTCTTAAAATCGTGGCAGCAAGGTCTCTCACATAGGACGCTTGGGTGTGATACTATATTTATTTTTATCCGTCAAACAAAACATTGAGCTGGGGAGGAAACATGAGCAAATATAACCGTAATGCAGTAGGTAACTGAATGGCAACACTGGCTCTAGGCTGGGTTTTCAAAACCGCCGGTTAACCGCGCCTCCGCGGGGGCCTGGTTTAGTAAACCGGCAGTTTAGGGTCTAGGGGTTTGGTCAAAATTCGCTCAAATAAATTTTGAATGTAAAATATACATAAAATTACTAAAAATACTATTAATCATTCTAAGCATTTTGCTTTAAACAAAATTTAAAAATTCAAAATTTTAATGTATATTTTAAAGGATTTTAGTAATTTTCATCGATTTTGAATTTTTTTCTCACAAACCGCGGTTAACCGTGGAAAACCGCTGGTTATCCGTAAAAAACCGCGGCTAACCGTGAGCAAAACCGGCGAGCCCTAATTTTACATTTAGGGTAAAAACCGTGGCTAACCGCGGTTAACCAAGGTTAACCGTCTCCACGTAGAAAACAGCTCGGAGCTCCTCCGCGGTTTTGTAAACCCTAGCTCCAGGTACAAGTGTTTTGGCGTTAGAGGCCAAAATTTATATTCCATTATCTGAAAACAAGAGTTGTGGCATTCTATATCATGTCATCTCCCCTTTGTATAATGCGAAATTGTCCTCGTATCAAATTTTATGCGGATCATCTTTGGCGCAGGCGACAGCGGTTAGCCAAAAACGCGGTCACCTCGCCCCCTTCCCCCGCGTGCTGCCCCTCCTCCTCCGCCGCCTTCTTCTCAAGCGACGCGACGACCTAGGCTGCTTCGCACGCCTCCACACACCCCACCGCCGCCAACCCACCTACCTGTTACCGTCGCACCATCGCCACCTTACACACCGCCCACCATCCTCCCAACGCTGCCTCGACCCCACCCACCCTAATCTTACCGCCTCCCTCCCGTGTGCGAGATGCCCCCACTACCACCACCTGGCCGCCTTCGACCACTCCTAGCTCCAACGGTGCCACCACCGTCTCGCCGCCCCCACCACCAGGATACCGCCCAACCGACTTCCCTCTAAGTCCGGGGAACCCACCCCAACTGAAAAATTATCCCCATGCCATTAAATTCATATACCAATTTCTATGTGTGTATGACAGATGGAACCATCTGAGTCACTGAACGTGGCAGGAGTGTCATGGGAGAAAATGTGAATTTTAAAGAGTGGCATGGAAGAAAAAACCCCCCCAAATTCGACTTTTATTACGCTGATCCCTTTACCTACATTTTGGTTAATCAAATTTTCAGAGACTCCAGCAGTCATCTAGCTCTATGCAATTGAGCCCAATTACTTCCTGTGGCGGTCTAACCAGAGAGAGGATTATCTAAAGGAAACAGAGGATTATCCAACTCTGATTAGAGAACGCACAAGGCAAAAATGGCGTAGTTGCTCATGATTTCAGCCAAGGTAGACGGACTTCAATGAAAAAGGGCAAAATGAAATTTCTTGTCGCGCATGGTCGCGTAGAACCGAAGAATAAGGGAGAGAGAAACCTTACTGCATCGGACGCACCCGGTAGGAGCAGCGGATGAAGCTGAATTCGCCGGAACGCGGCAAGAGGAGAGGAGTCGGGAGAGGGAGGGGGGGTGTGGCAGAGGCCGAACTTGGTAAGTAACGCGCTGCTGGCCATTGGCGCGCCGCGCGGGTTCCGTGGGGGGAACGAACGGCGGAGGCGCGGGAGGAAGGGGGTGGAGGGTGGTGCTGGCGACGGCTGAGACGGTGCATGCGGTATGGGCTATGACGCGCGGCGCCGCGCCTCCGTCGCCGGCGCCTAGGGGCGCGCGCCTCGTCTCGAATGTCGAATGATATTTTTTTTCGGAAAATTACCCAAAATAACCGACACATGGATTGAAATAAATAAAATAATCCATAGTTTAAAAAAATACCGATCTGACACATGGTCCCGCCATGCCACACTGTGGGAGCACCTGCTCCCGCCACCCTCCACCGTTGGAGCTTTCTAGATACGACACGTGGCACGAGCAAAGTAATACACTAGCTAGTTGCATGCGACATATTATAGCAAAGCTAGCAAAGTGTCTATTCAAAGTCTAGCTCAGTTAGCAGTGCATATCTATGATTAGAGAAATAGCTAAAGTTTTCTCATTTGAATTTAATTTTATTAGCCAATTACAAATTTTTAAAAAGGTGAAACTTCTTGTGAACCATTTCAGTGAGCCTATGATTCCAATTTCCATAATTTCATTGTGTTATGATGCCACATAATTTTTAAAAAATTAATAAAGTTTGTTAAATTTACATGCAGTTGATACCCCAGCAGCTAACTAGCTCTGCTTGGTGATGTATCTCATAAATCTACCAAAACTTTATCAATATTTTAAAACTCGTGTGACATAAAAAACAACCAAACTTTGGAAATTGGAATGTTAAGTTCATGGAAGGGTTCACAAAAAGTTCCCTTTTTAATTTATCATAAAATTTGAATTAATTTTGAATTTGATTCAATATGTAAATTTTACCATCATTTTTACTTAAAAATGGGAAGGTAATTTTTTTCAAAAGTTTTCATTGTTTTTTGTTTGAATATAAATATAATGGTAAACTTTTGCTAATTCTTCTATGATTTGCTACTACTTAGATGCATAGTGATGAGTAGCAAGGTTATCTGCAGTTGCTACTATCCCCAACCAACTTAGCTTTCTCTGATGTGTTCGGCTTAGGGAAAAATACCTGAAATAAATTGTGCTACAGAAAATAATTATGGGGAAATAAATTATGCTACTGAAAATAAATTACGGGGAAATAAATTATGCTACTGAAAATAAATATAGCTATGGAAAATAATTTTATGCTACAGAAAATAAATAATTTAGAATTAAACATTATGAAAGTGAAAATTTTAAAAAATATTTTGTGACCCCATTTTATTAAATAGTTGTTCTTTTCGAAAAGTTTCATTGTTTTGCTATAATATGTCGCATGCAGCTAGTTCTATTGCTCTGCTCGTGCCACATGTCGCATCCAGGAAGCTCCCGCCGTATGGGGTGGTGGGAGCAGAGCTCCCGCCGTGCCGGGTGGCGGGAGCAGGTGCTCTCGCTGTGCGGCGTGGCAGCCGCCAAGCCGGGTGGCGGGAGCAAGTGTCAGACCGGGTATTTCTTTTAACTGTGGATTATTTTGTGTATTTCGATTTATGTGTTGATTATTTCGGGTATTTTTCCTATTTTTCAGCTTCGAAGAGCATCTAATGGCCCTAGAGGGATAATTGACGAAATGCCCCGAAGTTCGTTGACTCTTGATAAAATGCCCAAAGTTTGTGGGTTAAATGATTTTTCCGGTAAAGATCACGTTACAAACATTAGAGCACAAGTCCACAAATTAGTCCAAAATCACTCCATAAAGTGCAATCAAGTATTATGCTAGTTATAGGTGCATCATACCATGGAAAGGCAATGAACACCTAAACACATCATTGCATAGGCTTGATCTAGGATATCGGCACAAGATGGGCAAAACCACCAAAGAATGTTCACCATTCCCACAAAAGAGCATATCACAATCACATATGGGGAAATCCTCTGGACACGAAGAAGACACTTACATAGTATCCAAAGTCGACACAAAGCACGACAAAAAGCACATAAACTATCAAGCACACATCCGCGAAGAATTCTTCAATAAGAGCAAAACGGTGAATAAAAGACAGAAGATGCAATAATTAAGAAGTGCACATGAAAATGATACTTGCAGTATAATCATGATAAACAAAGAATCAATTGGACATTAAAGACTAAGCACAACCTTATTACCACCAAGTAATGCAATTATTCACAATTAAGCACAAGCTAGGACATATGGCACGAAAACACGATAAATGAACTCAAGCACAATTAACTGCACAAGGTAACCCTAGATCGAAGCAATTATTAACAATAAGCATATCTAGAGTATTTGACAGGATACCAACACAAGTATAGCTCTAGCAAAATTAATTGCAAATGAGAGAGATGAATAAAGCTAGCAATTTTTATTTTATCAAATATGCACATGCTAGGAAAAAAAACATGAAATCCACAAAATTTTAGCCCTAGCCAAAATCAATTGCATAAGAGAGAGAATAGCAAGCAAATTCTATCAATTAGGCACATACTAGAGCAGTTGACAAGAACGCAAAAATAATTTAGCACTAGTCAAATAAATTGCACGAATGAGAGAGATTAGTGCAAGCAAGCCTATAAAAGATGTGCCAACTAAATCTAGCCAAAGACAAAGAATATACCTACTCTCCATGTATCACAATTAAGCAAATGAGATAGGCAATGCAAGTCACATGGCATAGAGAGCAAATTTAATTTACAAATTAGGCAAACATGCATCAATATTAAGGCAAGTCACATAGTAAGCGAGGCATCACACATACCACATATAAAGAGAGCTACCTAGCAAGCCAATCAATCACATAGGGTGGAAGATGCTAGGTGCCTCACCTCACTTACCATTGACGAGCCGATGGTAGTAGACGATGCGTAGATGGAAGTAATCGACGTGAAGGCTCGTTCTAGCCGGCTCTTTGGATCGGTGAAGATCAAGAAAGAACCGGCCTCGCTCTGATACCAGTTGAAGGACCGGATCGGCGACTAGAGGGGGTGAATAGGAGCCTAACTTGATTTCTGACCAAAATCACCCCCATGACCTCTTTGATAATTCATCGAACACTTGGAGTGCTTCCTAGACCACCTTCTTGAACAATCCGACGATCAAACCATAGCGAATATCCGACCAATGTCACACAACATGCAAACCATATGCACCTCATCGGCTCGTGCATGACCGCTTTGGCTCTTGGCCATACGCCGGCCCATACCATGCTCCGTCACGCGCCGACCATTGCTCCACAACACGCCAACCCGGTAGCCTGCACGCTTTCGGACGCACCAGCCTCCAACTGTCCCAGCGAAGCATCAGCCACGTACCTGCCGATACCTACATCACAGAGGTTAACACATACCAAAACCATACACCTTACCTCTCCTACAAGGTTAGCTCCACACAAGATTAACCAAAACCAAGCTCAACATCAACACGTGTCACCTTGACACGACCCACGAAACACCGTTCGTTCACGCTCAAGACAACGCAAACAGAACACCACCTGACACCATCCGATCGAAACTCTCGCGAAAACTGGACACTACTCTATGTGTTCGGTCGACATCGGACACCTTCCGCCAGACACTCAACTCGTGTCCGTTTCACAAATTCAACTCAAAACACTTCAAAATCACATCAAATTGAAACCCAACACATATATTCATCACTACACAAGGGGACCCACCACATGGGTCTCAACACAATTTCACAAGCCCAACACCATAGCCCAAGTGCCCAACCGAGGTATAATCATAGGACTTCACAACGTTGCTCACAACTCACATGCAGCTCCACCGTCCCTAACTGGCTAACCCAAAGTCATTCTAGATGAAAGGTGACGACGCCCTCTGATGTAAATAATTTGATTGCAATGGATATATGTCATTACTTTGTGAATCATATTTTGCTAACTAGGAGATGTGTAAAAACGGATGACATAGACATATACCATGCATACATGTTCTCTTTGCTTACTATACTTTTAGATTAGCAAACATCGAGGACGACTTTTCTTCAAGAGAGCAAGTGTGATGAGAACATCCCTATGCCTGCACCTACACCAACACCCAACATGATGACGCTGTTGTCTAAGGCACCTAAATACCCTACATGGTTTCATCGACCGCCACCATAGCCATCTAGCGTGCACAACCAACAAGCTCGTTGTGTTGATTGTGCGACAACGACGCCAGCAGTTCAGCCTCCACAGTGGCCGCCTCCCCAAGCTGAATACATATTCAAGAAAGGCGCATCTTTCCTCTTCAGCACCCTCTGGTCCCACAAGCCACGTCGCACCAGCATTGGACCAAGAAAGAGCCCAATTTGTCCAGTAGTCTGGTTCGGCCATCGACGCACAACTCGACTTCAAACGAAAGACCAGCACACATACGACATCGAAATTCGACATTATTGGACTCTACGGAAATATAACAACGAGAGATTTCCAATAGATCCGACTGTGTCTCAAAATTAATCCTGAAGCAACGGGAATCTTCGAAACAATTTTCTGCACCAACTAGTGGGCCAACCTCAGGCCATTCAGATGTGTCGGGCCAAGGCCCAACTGTTGGGCGGCCCATGGAACCCTAACTCCACCAGAATTCACCCCTCTCTCCCTCCTAGACGTCAACACTTCCTCCATATATTAGATTGCATCTTGTATTCAGAAACCAAGACCACTTTTGATATTGAGATTAAAACTCTTGTTTCTACGTATTGATAGCTTTGCTACCCGTTGGAAATTGAGAGTTCTCTTCTGTTGTTGTTCTTGTGTGCATGCCTCTCATCATCTTGTAGGAACGTGTGTCTACTCTTGTGGTCTCGTAGACGTGCTGATCGCATCATGTGGTTGGGCGAATTCTCTTGTTGTAGGCTTTCGTTAACCAGCACGGTTGGTTGCGCCATCAGTTCGTCGGGTTGCACGGATCAAGATTATCCCACTGATCCTACGTCATGAAGATCCGGCACCCACCCGTATCACCCTCACAAGCGATGGGTATGGGTAACCCGTTGGGTACTCGTCGGGTAAAAATACCCAATGGGTTCGGGTACAGGGGAAATTTGTACCCCGCGCGGGTATGGGTATATTATTGGGTGTTTTTTGTTTCGCGTGTACAGGTCCGTGGTGCCAATACCCGGTGGCCAATACCCAACGGGTATGTACCCGTTGCCATCCTTACGAACAGTCCCCGGGTGTGATGCTGGGGCGATCGTGTACGGGCCTTCCTAGTGGGGAGTGAGCATGATGGCATTCAGCAGATTCCAGATTTTTCCTTAGGATGAGGTCATCAATATGCAAAGTCCTTGTCTAGACCGCCCGAGACATGTGCCTACGCATCCTACTGATATGTGGCTTCTCCCAAGAGAGTTTGCTTGCGCCACTCTTATGTGAAGTCGCTCCGAGAAGAGGTGGATTCGAGTCGATCCAGAGCGAGCTTAGGCGGTCAAAGCTCGGGCTCTCGAGCTCGGCTTAGGCTCAGCTCGAATCAACATCGAGCTTAGCGTCAAGCTCGAGATCGAACTCGATGAAAGCTCGGCTAGGCTCGAGATCGGCTCAGTTGAGCTCGAATGAAAGGATTTGTGTTGTTTTAAGGGGAAGATGAAACTATATTAGCTCGGTTGGACTCGATTTCAAGCTCGAGCTCGGCTCAAATTGGTTGAAGAACTGGATTTAAAGAGAGAAATATGCTATGCAATAATAATTATTCAAGCTCAGTTGGGCTCGATGAAGGCTCGAGATCAAGCTCGAGCTCGGCTCGAATAGACTCAAGCTTGGGACCGGGCTTAAGATCGGCTCGTTTAGAATTCGAGCTCGAACCAAGCTCGATCCGATTTCAAGTAGCTTGTCGAGCCCGAGCTTTTGGTCCAACCCTATCTCCGAGAGACACCCTTCTCCATGGTTGAGTTGCTTGGCAAAGTCGGGTGACCTGAGTTATAGCTCCATCGGGAGCATGGCTTCTGCCCCGTAGACGAGCTAGAAGGGGGTTTCTCCAGTTGCCTGGTCCAACGTCGTACGGACCGCCCAAAGTATGGAGGCTAGCTCTTGTATAATTTGCCCACTGGCGTGCTCCACATTGTTGTTGCTCTGGGGGTGCACCATGGAGGCATAGGCGACCTTGGTCCGAGCTCTTCGCAATATTCTTGGAATAGCTCACTGCGGAATTGGATCCTGTTGTCCATGATCAATTTACTCGGAACTCCAAACCAGGTAACCATGTTGTTGCAGAAGAACCACTTCGCGGCCAGCGCCATGGTGTTTGGCACTGGCTTGGCTTCGATCCACTTTGTAATTTGTATCGATGGCCATGCTTAGGTGTGTGCGGTCTCACAGGCCCCTGGGGAACGGGTCAAGTAGGTCCAGGCCCCAAGTTGAGAAGGCCAGGAGAGCAATATTATTTGCAAAGTGTAGGCCGGCTAGTGGACCATTTGGACATGGAATTGACATGCTTGGCACTTCATTACGAGTTCCATGGCGACTATTAACATTGTAGGCTAGTAATAGCCATTCTGAATGCCTTAGTCACAAGGGTTTTGATGGAGGAGTGAGTGTCGTACGCTCCTTCGTGCGCTTCCCAGAGTAGAAAATATCTTTCCTCCTGTTGGACGCATTTGCATAGGATTTCGATCTCCCCCTTTCGATAGAGGGTAGCATCGACAAGACTGTAGGGATGGGAACGACAGATAAGCTAGGATCACTCGAATTCTTCCTCTGACAAGATATTGGATGAATGGCACCATGCAATTCGCACTCTGCTGAACAAAGGAGACGTTGCCGGATGTCTTCGGTGCCTCCTCTTCGGAGGGTGTGGAGGGCTTTAAGAAGTGCTCTACCAACACCCTTGTCGGGGCAAATTCTTGTGAGGAGCCAAGCTTTGCAAGCTTATTGGCCAGAGTATTATCTCATCTAGGAATGTAGCATACTTCGAAGTGTGTGAAGTGCTTCTCCAGTTTTCTCACTTCAACCAGGTATTACACATTTGAGTCATCGAAACACTGTACTCCCTATTTATTTGGTTGACAGCCAACAAAGAACCCCCTTTCATTGTTAGCCATTTTATTCCGAAGGAAAGACATGCTCAGAGGTTGACCAAGAGGCCTTCATACTCTGTCGCGTTGTTTGTCACGGGAAAGAGGAGTTGGATGATGTGCTGGAGTTGTTCTCCTTGGGGGGAGATGAGAACAAAAGCACATATTGATCGCTCGTAAGAGTGTGACCCATTAAAAAACATGGTCCATCGCCCAGCCTTCGGGTGCTTAGGGGGCACGCTCTGAAAGGTCGAACAAGTTCACTCGGCCACGAAGGCGGCCGACACCTAGGTCTTGATCATCGTGTAGCCAACGAACTGATTGTGGAATTCACCAAGTTCAAGCGCCCATTTGGCTAGGCAACCACTGTCGTCCGAGTTCCTGAGGATATCCCTAAGGGGGAAGCTTGTCGGGACCATGATCGAGTGGGACTGAAAGTAGTGACACAACTTTTTGGAGGCCATGAGCAGAGTATAGAGGACTTTCTGGACCCAACGTATCGCTCCTTGGGTCCATGCAGCACCTCGCTCACGTGATAGATGGGGTGTTGGACACCTCCTTGCTCAGCTACTAGTATTGCGCTGACCGCATGTGGAGCAGCCGCTAAGGATAGGAGCAGTGTATTGCCCGGCTCTGGTGTAGTTAGGATGGGCAACTTGGACAGGTACCGCATTTTTCAGCGTTAAGCCTGATTCGATGCTTATTGAGGTTTACAAAAGTTTCCTTAAGGTCGGCTATATGGTTGAGAGGGACTTTTCTCCTGACATCAATGTCATCTACATAGATCTCCAGGTTGCACCCAATTTGATCGGGGAAAGTTCGTTGCATAAGACGTTGGAAGGGAGTTCCTACATTCTTTAGACGGATGGACATGGTCGTATAGCAAAAGGTGCCGAAGGGTGTGCCGAAGGCAGTCTTATCTTCATCCTCTAGTGAAAGGTTGATCAAGTAATTTCTGGAGTATGCATCCAAGAAGCTCATCAATTCTGCCTATGTCGTCATGTTGCTTAGTTCATTGATGCGAGGAAGAGCGATAGGGGCCAGGCATCTCAGGTTCCCATCTCGCGCCCTACAAAGTCGATGAGGGATGTCCTACCATAGGAGGGAAAGTAGGAGGCAACGGATGTCTGGGACGAGAGCCTTTTTACCCTAGTTCAGGCCTCCCGTGGAATTGGTTGTAGCCCTACGTCCAGCTGTATTGATTAAAACTGAGAAATGAGTACAAGAGGCGTCGGTGTGTAGGACTACCCTGGTAGTGCTTCTCTTTTAGCTGTGTGAATACAGGGCAGCACAAGTTGAGGTATGCTGTGCTATGGAGGACGATATCTTGAATGCTGTTGTGTTATGTTCGCGATCCCCGAACCTAAGTCACAAGAGGCCCTATTTATAATCATTTTTACCAAATTCCATCCGTAATAACTTCGTATAGCATACATTATACGAAGTTATACGAATGCTTCTTGAGCACAACTCCAAGATCAGCGCGCGGGCGAGACACCCCTATTTTTGGTAGGCATCCTATTATCAACTGAGGAAACCAATTGTCTGGTGGATCCTAGAGCTAATCATCCCATGGTGTCAGGACCCGGTTGACAAAACCGTGCCCTTCTATGTATTACCGCACTAGTCCCAAGGATCAATGCTAGCACACATAGTCTCGAAACAGAAAGATACATTGCCATTATTTAAAATTCAAATACATAGGGCTGGAGCCCGAAATAGTACAACCAAGTCGGTACGCAGACCGATGCATAACATAACAAGCGGAATACAAATACTCGTACTCGCTAAGGTACAGTTTTAGATCACAGGATTTATTTAATCTTCTAAACTTCACACCACGGGCATAATGGTAGTAGAACATAGCCTAAGCTTCATTATACTCCTCGAAATCACCAGATGCGAAGAACTCCTTGCCCTCCTGGGATGGTTCTCCAACTAAAAGTTTTTGAAAAGAAAAATAAAAGCAAGAAACGTGAGTACAAATGTACTCCACAAGTCTAAGGAATATATGAAATGAAACTATTAGTACAAAGGACATTTTTATTTATTTTAAACTCCCAAAATTTTCGACATAAAACCTTTCTTTATTTAACAATATTTTTTTTTGGTAAAAATCATCGAAATCCAAGAAAGAATCATAAATGTCTCTTTTTGTCTCCTTTGAATCAGTAATCCGTTTTTGTATTTTCAAGGGGTGAGAGGTATGGATTGAGCTACCATATGAACAGTCACCAAGCGTGCTCATGACAGAGAGCGCGGCTATCATGATAGTTTATATAATACTCTGCGGAGTGTGTACACTTTACCCTCGACTGCTAGTGCATGCTTGTCAGAGTATTGAGGATACAAGCCAAAGACGCACAGCACAAAGCTAGTTATTCCGAGAAATCTACTGAAAACTATTTATCATTAAATATGGAGCACGCATGACCGACCCTGGTCATCCCGCTGTCCAATATTTATCACGGCGAGGTGACCATTCGAATGACCGGATACATGGGCTACAAGGATCGACCCAAGTTCCCATTCGTTGGCATCTCAAATTCAAATCGGAATAGTTTCCGGTAGCTTTTTAGACTTACTTAGCTAAGCTCATCCCCATAGACGAGTTCCGAGGTCGTACTGTATGAGCCCGGTTCATAGATTCACAGGAAAACAGTTCTTAGACTGATTAAGGCGTCGGACTCCGTTTTACCAGGGCAAACCTGTACCCTAACGGTAGCCGTTCTTCCTTCTCAGTCAAATGAATATTTATTAAACCAAAATCTTTATTTAAACACGAAAGCATTATTTTCTCATTCTCCAACTTTTCATATCACCAAATCCAAACTCAAAGTCTCATCTCCGTCCCACATGAAATAACAAAACCTTTTCAACCAAGTGGCCATTATTTCATGTGATATATTTTATCATTTTTACCAAATTCCATCGTTTCATCATAAACATATCTTGCTACAAAATGAACTCAAATATCATTTACAACTCTAGATTTGAAAAATAATAATAACATGGCGAAATCATTTTTTCCATTTTCATATATTAACTATTTCTTTTCCCAAATAATTATTCAAGCAAATATCATGCAATCTTTACTTTTAAACATTTCACAAACACTTTTGCAAACAAACAAAAACATAGAATATGCGTCAAGGAGACTTGCCTTCAAATGTAGCGTCGGAAAGTACACCGGGATCGCAATCCAGTCCAGGAACACCGGCGTCTATACGCGAAAATATATACACATAAATTATTTATATATTCAAATATGTTTTTCAATGTATAAGAATAATTTATTTAGAAATATTTGATTTTTCCAAGTTTTTTAGAATTTTATTTGACATTTTTCTGAATTAGTATGAATTAGATATGGATTCTAGAGTGCATTTTTCCATTAAAATGTTTATTAAATCGAAACACCGCAGCAGACCGATTTCGGCCCGTTAGGCCCGCGTCGGCCCGAACCAACAGGCGCCCGCACGCTGCAGCCACATGATGCTGACAGGTGGGACCTACCTGTCAGTGACTCAGCGCAGGCTCACGGCGGTGCGGCGGCTCATTCCGACGGGCGGCGGTGTCTCCGGCAGGATGGTACCAGGAGGGAGAGCTAGCTTAACGAAAGTAACTTCTTGGTGGTGTTGGTGTGGGAGGTTTCCGTGTGGAATCGGGCTTGCGGCTGCGGTGGCGGTTTGGCCGGAGATGGCGACGATGGCAAGGCGTTGCCGGCGGCGGATGGGTGAAATTGAGGGAGGGGAAATGAAGATAAGGGTGTGGAGGAGCTACTGGAGGCGTTATTCGTCAAGGGAATCAACGGAGCGAGCTCGGGTAAGTTTGTCTCTAATGGCGCCGGCGGAATCGGGAACGGGCTTGGTGGCACGACGGCTCGGCTTTTATAGGCGACGCGGCATGTATTCGTCCATGAAGTGGTTGGCATAGGGTTAAGATGCGGCGGCGAAGTCTCGTGGCGCAGGGCGGCGCAGACATTGGCGGCACAGCTGAGGTCAAGCCCACGGCGGCGCTGCCACGGGTAGAAATACTTAGGGCGCGATGTCTTCGATGGCGGCGGCGTGCTACGATGAATCTTGGCTGCGGCGTTGCTCCGGTACAGGTCGCCAGCGGCGTCGGCGAGCAGAGGCGAGAGAGGCGAGAGAGAGACTGCAGAGAGGCAAAGAGAAGAGCGAGCGTCGAGAGGAGGAGGAGGAGGAAGCTGACAGACGGGCCCTGCTTGCCAGGGAGAGAAGGGAGGGTGAGGGGAGGAAAACAAAAGAAGAGGAGGAGCTGGGCCCAAAGAGGATTTGGTTTGAGTGAATTTTATAAAAATTTGATTTCTTTGTTTTACCTTCCCTTTCTTCTTAATTGAAATTTTTGTTTTGCCAAAATGTGCAAATCCATGTGTAATAAAATATGGTCCTTGTTTATTTCTATATTTGTGTTTGGGCAAAATTATTTTCATGTATATGTATATGTATATGTATATGTATATATATACATTTGTTTCATGTTTCCTTATTTACCATTTAGTAAATAGTTTTTATTTGTTGTTCCAAAACGTTTTCCCCAGGTTTTCTTAGATATAATTCCATATATATTTTAATTGAAACCTTAACATATTTTCCAAATGCTTCCTTAAATATAATTTGGAAAACAATTTAAAATTTGTCGACGATTGGGATATTGACCCAAGTCAACTAGGTTATTTAAGAAGGAGATAGGAGACACGCCGAACAAGACGAACAACAACCAACAAGGAGACCGGGGTTTTTATCCTGGTTCAGGCCTCTCGGGAGAGATAATAGCCCTACGTCCAGCCTTTCTTATATACCAAAGGGGATTACAAGAGATGGCTCGACGAGACGAACAAGTCTCGGCGAGATTATGGTGTCTACGAAGTGCTAAGATGCGAAAGCTCTTGGTCAGGATCCTCTAAACGTCGTAGGGGCCCTGTTTATATAGTACGGAGCAAACCGACCTACCGAAGGAATATCGGGCCGGGCTAACTACGAGATCGCAACGAACTCGACATGCCAAATATATCCCGAGGTAGATAAGGCATACTCCTAGTCTTGGGGATCACGACTCCTATCCAATCCGGGAAACCAACGTCCGGGTCTTCACGTAGCCGTGCAGAACTCTTGTTCGAGACGGACTCAAACATAATTCCTTGGCCGTTACGCACCACGCCAGCCAAGAAGCTGTTCGGTAAGATGCATATGGGCCAGATAGAACCTTCCAGGGAGCTGGGCCCTGGTAGGCTGTTCGTTTGGGCCGTCAGGGAGTGGGCCATGGCAATGGGCCGTAATTTTATCCCCGACAGCTAGCCCCCAAGACTCAAGTGGAAGGACTTACTAAAGTGGGGTCTTCCTCTTGAGACTCCAAGTCACGAAGAGAAAAATTTTGTTATCACAAAGTCATGTAACAAACGACCGAACAGGTTACGGTTCAACCGAACAGAAACTGCTCGGGACCGAACAAACCTGTCCAATGCCGAGCAACTCTGTTGCACCGAATAGGGAGCCACATCTGTCCGAGCAAAGCACTCAGCCTTCAGCGCAGACGCTGAAAAAAGTAGCCGTTGGCAGATTCCAACGGTAACTTTCTGTCGCTGCGCAGTAAAAACAGGCGACCGTTTTACCTAGCCGTTGCGGTAAAAACTAGCCGTTTTGTGACAAAACCGTTGCAGAGCTACTCGTTTAGGCCTATAAAAGCGCCCAAGCCGCCCGCAGCCAGCCACTCCTGCTCCCGCGCCTTTCCTTCCTAAGCCCTAGTTCCAACCGCGCTCAACATCAATCAGCCAAACCCCACCCAAAAACTGTACGTCCAACCCTGGGGATCGCTATGGCCAGATTCATAGCCACTAGCCTGACCGAGGAGGACTTGAAGATTTGGGAGGAGGAGGGCCACATCGACGCCGGTAGCTGGAGGCTGCCCGGAGAGGAGGAAACTCCGAAGCCGCTCGAAGGGGAATTCGTCAACTTCGAGCAGTTTGCACTGTTCGGGTTGAGGTCTCCCGAACGCGACTTCATCGAGGCCTTCTTAAACATCAGCGGATTAGAGGTGACGAACCTCAATCCGAACTCCATCCTCCAGATGGCCGTCTTCGCACACCTGTGCGAGGGCTATCTGGGAATTGATCCGCCGGTGGGGCTGTTCCTCCACTCCTACACAGTGACGAGGAGCAGCTCCGCCGCTTCGGCGCTCGGGTGCTACTACCTCAAGCTCCGGGCCACCGCCGATGACGTGCCGTACCCTCGGCCACCCCTGCTTGACTCGATGGGCGTGTGGTGGTCGAGGTGGTTCTACACCAAGCAAAGCGACGACATCAAGTTCTTCTTCACCGGAAAGGCGTCGGCGAAGGGAACGCCAATGCCTCGGCCGGAGATGTCCACCGAGGATTGGTACTTGACAAGGAAGATCGCCGCCCTCGTGAGCCTCGGGCTCACGGGCAGGGAGATCATCCGGGACTACACAGCGAACAGGATCTGTCCGCTGCGGAGAAGGCCCTATCCCTTCTATAAGATAGAGGGATGGGAAGACATCTACAGGGAGAGCACGGGTAAGTGCCTTTAAGACTCAACCTTTCTTTGATGACTCTTCCGAACAGGGGACTAACAGGCTCTCCTGCTCGAGCAGAGAAACCAATCGGCGCATGGGTGACCGAACGGGTCGACTCCACGCTGAAAACAGCGAAGAAGGACAGGAAAGTCACCGGTGAGATGGCCTTTACCTGCCCACGCAACGTACTCGTCCGCACAGACGAGGTAAGTCATTTAGACCCTGTCTGTGTCGCTAGACTCATACTTTCGAACATGCTAACATTCGCTTCTCGAATGAACAGGAGGATCAACTGATCCTTAGAGGGATCGTGGAGGAACTCTCCGGATCCGAAAAGGAGAAAGCGAGAAAAAGCAAGGTCAAGGTGGCCACGAAGCCCAAGGTGGCGGCGGAGCTGACACGGAGCTTGCCGCGCCACGGCGGCCGCCGACCCTCGAAGAAGACCCCTGCAGAAACGGAGCGCACCGAGCAGACCAAGCGAGCGCGCGGTCAGCCAAGCGGGAAGAGGCCAAGCCCTTCTCTCCTCACCGAACAGAGCGACGAAGAGGTACGAACCATGACCCTCTGGCTTAAGCGTTTTTCGCAGGCTCACCCGGGTCACATGGAACGGCTGCAACAGGTCGCTGAGTAAAGAAAACTTGAAGAAGAGGTCGCGCGCAAGAAAAAACTTCTTGCGTTGCGCGAGAGGAGCGCTCAGCTCACCAGGGAGCTGAGCTCATCACCACGAACGCCCAGGGGCCAAGGCGAACTGGCCGCTAAGGAGCCCCTGAGGAAGAGGCGAAAAGTTTTGACGATGAAAAAGAAGGTCAAGCCCTTCGCGGCAGGTATGCAGTGCTAAACCCTTTGACTGCACAACTTACCGAATAGCGCAGGACTAAACGCACTATTTTTTCTCATCAGCCGCCCAGGAGGAGATTGCCACGGACAACGTGGACGCGGCGATCGAGTGATCCCTGCTGCCCGAGCACCTGCACGGTGCGTCGCGGACAGTGAGGTTAGCCAGCCTCAAGGACAAGCTGGCAGCGTGGAATTTGCTCCCACCAGACTCCAATGAGCAGCTCGACGCGCTGAAGGGCGCTGTGGAGCGACTGGAAGCGGAGGAAGCGGCGCACGGCGCCAAGGATGGCGGGGCCAAGGTACTGGCTCCGCCAACTGCCCGAGACGGGACCGAGCAAGAATGAATTTGATCTTAAAAAAAATGCAACGAGGGGCGCACGGTGGGCGTTGGCCTGATCCGTGTGCTCCGACCTTCTTAGTGGTGTGATGAGCTGCATGGGCACATGCATGGTGTTGTGTGTTGGGCTCGTCCAAACAAGCCCAAGCAAGCTCGAGTGAACACACCCTGGGCCGCACGGAGCGATTGCTCATTGCAAAATTCCACGGAGATTTTCACTGGGGGCCCAGGTGTCGGTGAGTCTGGGCCTGGGGCTGGGGCTGGGCCTGGGGCCTGGGGCTGGGGCGTATAAAAATGCAGCGCAGGCGCAGCACGGAGAATTCAAATCAGCAATTCTATATTCCTATTCGTCCCCCAACGCCGGAGGCCGGAGGCTGGAGGCAGGGAAGAAGGAGAAGACGGCGATGAAGCTGAAGATGAACAAGGCGTGTGACCTGGCCTCCATCTCCGTCCTCCCGCCCCGGTACCCCACCACCACCCCCGCCGCATCCTGCTTCCTGCTTCGCCGTCTCATGCCTCACTGCTTGCCTTCTCCAGGCGGACCGGCGGCGCCAGCGCCGGGATCAGCGCCTCCGCCTCCGCCTCGCACTCGCAGCCCCTGTCGCAGCAGTCCTTCTCCCAGGCCGGCGGCGCCGCCTCCCTCCTGCACTCGCAGTCGCAGCTCTCGCAGGCCTCCCTCGACGAGAACCTCCTCACCCACCACCTCCCCTCCCCCTCCCCCGCCCGCGACCAGGTCCTGCTCTCAATTCATCCGTGTTGCGTCATTCCTGCGTGGATGGAATTGTTCCATTTGTTGCTACTGTAGACTTTTTTTTTTTCTTCTCGCGATATCGTCGCCTCAATTTGAATTTCATATCAGGGGGTCTCTCTTTGGTGCCCGCATGTACCGACTCTTGTCTTTTTGAATCCCTCATCATGCATGTTCTGTGACACTATTTTGAACTGACGATCTAGCTTCTAGGGACACTCTGCATGAAATTTCGTCAGAAATGGCTCTGCATCGTTCATGCCCAACCCAACACTCCTGTTCCTGCTAAATGTTTCACTCCCACCACCTGTGTTTCTACTTGCATCTTAATAGTCACACATGATGCATAGTTTGCCCCCTTTACTGTTACCTAATGCATTCATGCACATGTTCTTTCCACCTGTGACCAGAGGTTCGGCTTGCATGATGATTCATCAAAGAGGATGCCTTCATTACCTGCCAATGCCAGTTCAGCTTCCTGTGTGCGAGATGAATCTCAGCTGCAACTGGCAAAAGTTTCTACCAACCCTATCCACCGGTGGAACCCCTCCCTTCCGGATAGTAGATGTAATCTCTGAAACCCCTTTGCTGCATCTCAAAAAAAAAACACCACCCATTTACTGACAAGTAAGATGGGCTGGCTCATGCTTTTATAATAGGAATTGCATCTGAGGAGTATATTTATTTGATTGGTGTGGCTGACAAGTCGTATTGTTGACAGCTCAGGTTCCGTATGAGGATGTTGAGCGCAAATTTCAGCATGTGGCAAGCTCAGTTCATAAGATGGGGATGGTACTAGATTCAGTGCAAAGTGATGTTATGCAGTTAAACAGAGCCATGAAGGATGCATCACTAGATTGTAAACCTTGGCACCACCGACACACGGAGGTGGCCGCCGACACACGGCGGACTTGTGGCTCCAACGGATGGAGATGATGCACCCCTACACAAGGCGGTGACCAGCAACGGATGGTGGGTTTGCGGCACGGTTGATGTAGTCGTTCGGTTGATGAAGCTCGTGGCGTGACGACGATCTCTCCGGCGGCGAAGTCCCAAGAGCACAAGATCGGAGACCGTCTCTCACCACTACCCCTTCTCTCCCACCATGGAAACTAGGGCAAGAACACCATGGGAGAAGGGGCAAAACTTGGGGATGGATGAAAGGAGGTAGGAGGCACCTTCTTCTTTCTCTTCCTCTCTTCTCCCTCAATCTCTTAAGCACATGGAACCCTAGATGGAGGTGGGAACCATGGGAGGAGCTCTCTTGATGGCTAGGGCAAGGGGTGGCTGCTAAAGGAGGCCCTCTCAAGTTTCTCCCGTGCTCCAAGCCCCTATTTATAGGTACAAGGCGAAACCCTAAGGATGGACGGCTCAGATCTGTTTTTCCTGAGATTCAGATCGATCCGTCGGACCCGGTCCGACGGTGGTCGGACCCGGTCCGACAGAGGGGATGCATTTAGGACTTAGCTGCTAGGACCTACGGTCTGGTCGGACCCGGTCCGATGGTGGTCGGACCCAGTCCGACAGAGAGGTTGCATTTGGGACTTAGTCGCTAGGACCTACGGCCTGGTCGGACCCGGTCCGACGGTGGTCGGACCTGGTCCGACAGTGGAGTTGCAAACACGTTAAGGACTTAGCCAAAAATCACACTTTTCGTCCAGCCGTCGGACACGGTCCGACGGTAGTCGGACCCGGTCCGACCAGCTCCAGTAGGCACACTAAAAAATTCATATCTTTTGCTCCCAAACTCCGTGTTTTATAATCTTGGGCATTCCGGAAAGCTAAGAGAAAGGGCTATCCAACTAACTAAGTTTTAACACCTATTTCTAAATGGATAGACCCTAAATTCTATAGAAACCACTTTCCGGCACCTCTCTCTCCCCTAGGGTCTTGTGCTATGTTTGTCGACTTGTGTACTTGACGGGAATATTTTAACGCTTAGACGGGAAGTTTCGCGCCCATAGGAAATATCTGGCTTTGAGACTTGGCGGCTACGAAACTCTGGACAGCTGTACCCCCGAACCTTCTCGACCCTGGGACAGGTGTACTCGCTCTAGATGGTTCGCTCAAGACTAACACCTGGCACTCTCAGAACCCCATGGAACCACAGCTGATGTTTCTGGACCTGTGCTCAGTAGGACCTCGCAGTCAGAGATACGACGATCAGCAGGCATGTTGTCCCTAGGCTACACACACGCAATAAATCAAAAGAACTAGGAAACAAATGTCCTTAATCTTGGCGTGATCCAGCTGTACGGCCTAGTTGTCATCAATTACCAAAATCATTCAGCTCATGGGAGGCTTGATCTTACATTGACCAAGAGGCCTTCATACTCTGTCGCGTTGATTGTCAAGGGAAAGTGGAGTTGGATGATGTGTTGGAGTTGTTCTCCTTGGGGGGAGAGGAAAACAAAAGCACATATTGATCGCTTGTAAGAGTGTGACCCATTAAAATACATGGTCCATCGCCCAGCCTTCGGGTGCCTAGGGGGCACGCTCTGGGAGGTCGGACAAGTTTGCTCAGCCACGAAGGCGGCCGACACCTAGGTCTTTTGATCATCGTGTAGCCAACGAACTGAATGTTGAACTCACCAAGTTCAACCGCCCACTTGGCTAGGCGATCGTTCCCGTCCGACTTCCTAAGGATATCCCTATGGGGGAAGCTTGTTGGGACCATGATCGAGTGGGACTGAAAGTAGTGACACACCTGTTTGGAGGCCATGAGCAGAGTATAGAGGACTTTCTAGACCTAGGGTATCGTTCCATGGGTCCATGCAGCACCTTGCTCACATGATAGATGGGGTGTTGGACGCCTCCTTGCTCGGCTACTAGTATTGCGCTGACTGCTTGTGGAGCAGCCGCTAGGTACAGGAGCAGTGTCTTGCCTGGCTCTGGCGTAGGTTAGGATGGGAAAGTTGGATAGGTACGCTTTAGCTCGACAAAGGCGGACCTAGCTTCCTCCATCCATTTGAAGTCGTTGTGCTTGCGTAGGGCCCTACACTTGGGTAGGTTGCGTTCGCCGAGCCGAAAGATGAAGCGTCTTAGGGTAACTATGTGCTCGTTGAGGGATTGGACATCCTTAACACTAAAGAAGGACTTCATTTCCTCCATAGTTTAGATTTTCTCAGGGTTAGCACCAATGCCCGAATCGCCTATTACATAGCCGAGCAACATGCTGGAGCATACGCTAAATATGCATTTTTTCAGCGTTAAGCCTGACTCAATGCTTATTGAGGTTTACAAAAGTTTCCTCGAGGTCGACTATATAGTTGAGAGGGACCTTTGCATAGACCTCCAGGTTGCACCCGATTTGATTGAGGAAAGTTCGTTGCATAAGACGTCGGAAGGGAGTTCCCGCATTCTTTGGACGGAAGGACATGGTCGTATAGCAAAAGGTGCCGAAGGGTGTGCGAAGGCAGTCTTATTTTCATCGTCCAGTGAAAGGTTGATCAGGTAATATCTAGAGTATGCATCCAAAAAGCTCATCAATTCCGCCTATGTCGTCATGTTGATTAGTTCATTGATGCGAGGAAGAGCGATGGGGGCCAGGCATCTTAGGTTCCCATCTCGCGCCCTACAAAGTCGATGACGGATGTCCTACCATAGGAGGGAAAGTAGGAGGCAACGGATGTCTGGGACGAGAGCATTTTTACCCTAGTTCGGGCCTCCCACGGCGTTGATTGCAGCCCTACTTCCAGTTATATTGATTAAAACTGAGAAATGAGTACAAGAGGTGTCGGTGTATAGGACTACCCTGGTAGGGCTTCTTTTTTGGGTGTGTGAATCTAGGGCAGTACAAGTTGAGGTGTGCTGTGCTATGGAGGTCGATATCTTGAATGCTGTTGCGTTATGTTCGCGATCCCCAAACCTAAGTCACAAGAGGCCCAAATTATAGGGGAAGAGGCTAGGGTGGACCATCCTAGGCGCCTCCCCGAGGGGGAACCCTCCTTTTATGCTTCTTGAGCACAACTCCAAGATGAGCGTGCAGGCGAGAGAACCCTATTTTCGATAGGCATCGTATTATCTATTAAGGAAACCAATTTGTCTAGTGGATCCTAGAGCTAATCATTACAAGGGTTGCCTCTAGGCTTGACGAGGCGGCGCCGCTGTAGCAAACGGACGTGGCAATGCCAGCAGGGGGATTTAATGCGTGCTACTTCATCGTCGAACCCATGATAACTCCTTGAGAATAGGTAATATCCAGTTGCCATGCCCCGGGCAAGAGTTTGCCTGTGACGTTTGCAAAGGGGCTCCGGTGGGAGAGTCGGTTCGCGCACGTCCCACGAGGAAGTTTGGACAGGTCGGGTCGTGTGCCATCGGATGGGGTCACGGGCTCCTTGGAGCTCGCCCGTGATGCTACGTGGACTGGACTAGAGTTTCAATTCCCAACATTAGCACATTTATCAAGCCCAAGGAAAAAAGTGGCACCTATATTTAGCCCATGAATTTTATTTTTTGTATTTTAGCCCACTATTGTGCCCTTTCCTAGGGCTTAAACTCCCCGCAACCCCCCAGCCCTCGCAGTCTCGCATGTCTCCACATGCGCCATTGTACAATGCTGCCTCCTACCCTTCCCCACAAACACAAACTACCGTAGCAACCTCTTCTATGCATGTTTGTCGCGATGCTCAACTGCTACTCCTTGTAGTTGTAGTTAGGAGTGAAAACGGGTCGGTTAGGAGTCAATTCACACCCTATCTTATTTATTTTTCCCAGAGTATGGGTACATGTAGTTAAAATTATACCCTATCTTATTTATTTTTTCCCTGAGTATGGGTACGTGTAGTTAAAATTGGGTAAGGTATAGGTATTTACGACCGGATAGAAAACCGGTTTCGGGTATTGTACGAACAGGTACAATACGAACAACGGGTACTGAGCGAGTAGTACACGTCTTACCTAGAATTAAAAATATGTTATAACAATTTCCATCTTACACATATAGTAACACAAATAATTTAACACGTAGAGTCCAATTAATATACAAGATATAGTCTACTTTACATAAATATATAAATAGAAAGCAGTGCTATGCAAGTTGCACAAGGAACCTCCGACGATACATAGGATCATTAGCATTTGGCAAACAGTTCATCTATTGCTAGAGCTATCGCTACCATGGAACCTCTTTTGCAACCGAATTGGAAGTACCCACGAGTAAAAAGGATCATAGAGTAGGTCCACGCTTCTCTCCGATGCCTAATTGCTTCGGAAACCACCGGAAACATCAGGGCTAAGACTATTCTTAGGGCTCGTTTGGAAGCACAAATCCTGGCTAGGATCCCAGTCTATTATTCTCAGGGAAATTTCCCTCGTTGACCAATCTGAGGGAGATTTTCCTGAGTCATGTTTGGAGAAGGTGGGGAAAGGGGAAATCTCCCCTTATCCCGGTGAAATCCCGGGGATAAAAAAGATCACCCCTGCACCTCCACCTCCATCTCCACGCCTCCAAGCTCCCCGCGGCGGCACTCCCTCCTCCAGCGTGGGCCAGGCCAACGGCGCCCGGTCTCCCATCTGGTGGCCGCCCCTCCACTGGACTAGCACGGCGACGCCCTCCACCTCTCCCCGCGACGCCCTCCACATCTCCCCGCGCAGTGGCCCCCTCCTTTGGCATGGACCGGGCCAGCGGCGCCCGACCTCCCCCACCTCTCCCTGCGGCGGTGCCCTCTACCTCTCCCTGCGGCGGTGCCCTACACCTCTACCCTCGGCGGCGCTCCTTCCTTCGGCGTGGGTCGGGCCGGCAGTGCCCGAGTCGCAAGCTCCTCCACCTTTGGCGCCTCGACGAGGGAGGTAAGGTGGAGCACGGGGCGCGCAAGGTGGCTGAGACGATGGGGAGAGCAAGGTGGCGAAGACAACGGGGCGCACGGGTAATGGGATACAGGGAACGGGAAAAGGAGAGACGGGGGAGTGAAGTGCCATTAAAATCCCCTCCGTGGATTTTTGTACCAGAGTTTTTTTTCCCCTACACGTCCAAATGAGCCCTTACCCTAGGAAGGCTACTATTTACAAAAGTGGCCGGTGTGTGCTTCATCCAAGAGTTTAGCCAAAGCTGCTCAACAATTTTGGAACATTCAGGCCCTCTTTGATATCTTGTTTATTTTCAGTTTTTGTTATTTTCATATAGACCATTTATTTTAATTTTTGAACATAATTTTTTCAGAACTTTGTAGGGTTTTTTACAAAGATCTTAAAAATGTTTTTTTAAGAACTTATTTACCCTTTTCATACCACTTTCAAGGTGGTCAAATTTTTCCAACTAAACATGGCATTTGTTAGAAAACTGGACATGACGCGATCTAAAATGACACCGAAGGCACAATATTTGGTAACGCAATTCACCTCTCAGGCTACATCTACGGGGCAATGATTATGGGCGCTCCTCCCCAACAACACAGTTGACCACCGTGGATCGCGGCCACAAGCCAACCACAACCTCTTGCAAGTCTAAGCCGCTACAAAGTCGTTCAATTGTTACACCAGGCATGCCTCCCTTTTTATAGTGGAGGCCAGACAAGAGTCCGACTCCTACTCTAAACCAACCCTACCTATTACAACACAGATTCCTTTTAACCTACTCGTACACATTCGACATCAACTTCTAACAAACTCCACCTTGATGAATATGGCGTCCACCACCTTAAAGTCGTTGTACGTCTCGTGCGAACCCATGTACTGGACTCCGATTGCTTCCACCTCCTTGGACCCATCGCCTTCTTAAACAAGCGTCGACTTAGCAGCATCCGGCTCAGCAGTTGCACCTGCAACGTTACTCACTGCACTTGGAATTCACAACTCCCTTACAGAATGTACACACACGAGATGTCGTCCTCCCCTCGATCATCACAATTCCCTTCCGAGCCACTTTCAACCACTGCCAAGAATAGCACTAGTTCCTTCCTTTTATCTACATCATCTTGCCGGCCACGGTTTGTACCGTCCCGATCCATCCGCCGTCTAGAATAGATCCCTTGTCTCATCTCCATTATCCGTTCTCCATCTTGAACAGATTACCGTCATGACCGCTTGATCCGTTCACCTCTAGGCACAGATCACCGCAGACCTCACCATCAGTCAATCTAACATCTCCGGTCAAATCACCGCATAGCCTCCCCAAACGTCTTCCTTAAGAACCGACCTGATTGTCCAGTCTCGAACACCATGCTCACATCGGCCGCCTTTTTGTTTGACAGATCTGAGTTCTTCTCGTCCTGAAGAACAATCTTCTGCTCCTTCTTTGGATATTTGTTTGACTCTCATTAGATCTGCACCTCTAGATCCAATCTTTGAACCCTTAAGCAGGCTTTCCAGCCCGCCACTACGCACCACGTCATCCGTGCACGGCAAAACATGCCGCACCCTGACCTTCCGCATACACGACATAGCTTCGTCTCCAATGTCGTGATGCAGCGCCTGCCGTGCAACATCCGATCGCATCAGTGCTCCCACAGTTTTCTGATCTATCTGGCATCCTTCCGCGCATGTCGGTTTGATCGCGAACGCGGAGGTTGTCGTTGTCGCCTCCTGACTTCGCCAGCTACTTTGTCGGTCCCCGATCACCTGGCCTTGGTAGATCCCTGCCAACGATAGCATATCGAACGATTCGAGCCTACTGTCTGAAGTGTCTGACACCACCGATCGATGCTCCACCTTGCGGTGATGAGGAGTTTTCCGCAGCGACCGTGTATATATGAACCTCGTGTCTCCTCTTAAATCTTTCACATGGCCAACCTCATCAACAAGCTCTGATTTTATTTGTTAGGAAACTAGACGTGGCGCGATCTAGAAACAACACAGAGGCACGATATTTGGTAACGCAGTTAACCTATTAGTCTACACTTGCGGGGCAATGATTATAGGCGATTCTCCCCAACAACACAGTCGGCCGCCGTGGGTCGCAGCCACAAGCCGACCACAACCTCCTGCAAGCCTAAGCC
The DNA here is from genome assembly GCA_005191435.1 of Raddia distichophylla. Classification (NCBI taxonomy): domain Eukaryota; kingdom Viridiplantae; phylum Streptophyta; class Magnoliopsida; order Poales; family Poaceae; genus Raddia; species Raddia distichophylla. Next base: position 2,159,767 of record SPJY01033452.1, on the reverse strand, counting down.
GCTACAAAGTCGTTCGGTTACACCAGGGTGTCTCCCTTTATATAGTGGAGACCAAACAAGAGTTCGACTTGTACTCTAAACCAACCCTACCTATTAGTTTTTGTAATCTACTCGTACACATATTCAACATCAACTTCTAACAGCATTGAAGAGGGCCTCAATCGTTCGGTCTCCTTAAAAAAAAAAAATTGTAGCTCCCCAACTTTTTGTCCTTCCCGATGAAAAATAACGAAGAACGCGGCGGTAAGTGCCCTTAGCTACAGATTTTCCGTAATGGCGAGCACTAAGCTTAGAACAAAAAAAAAAAACACCTCACTATGAACATTCCAGTAAGCATCTCACGTCGGTTCCCACAGGAATCGCTGCAACTCGAGCGTGCTTGGTAGCCTCGCCGTAGCCTCGCCGCCGGAGGCGAGACGCGGCGAGCTGGGCAGGCGCGCGAGCGCGCACGGCGCGCTGGACACCTGGACCATCACCGGAGAAACCGAGGAGCGAGGAAGATAGGAAATAAGCCCTAAAGTTAATGCATTTTGGACTGGGCTCAAGTCATGGCTGGGCCGTTATGAGGCCGGGTACCCGTTTCTTAAGGCCCTGTTTTTTTGAGCTGATCTGAACAGCTGAACGACTGAACTTTCGAGAGCTTCTTTAGATAATCTCGAGATTCGGATATATTTCGTTTAACTTGCTTTTCAAAGCGTTAAAACCCACCTTTAAAACAGAGAAAAAACGGACTCAAAAAACTCAAAACATATGTGTTTTCAAAATGTAGATAAATAGTTAAACTGTTAAACAAATTGTTAAACTGTTAAGCTGTTAAACTGAAAAGAACTGGGCCTAAAATAATATTTTTAAAGTGTTCCGTACCCAACCTAATTTATTGCGTAGATGTCCGGGCGTTGGTCAAACTGTATCCTATCCGTACCTGAACCTATACTGTTTGAGTATTACCCATATCCGTACCCAACATCAAACCACCCGTACCTGAACCGAATTTTTTTATAAAAAACATAACGGAATGGGTACAAGTTGGGTATTGTTGAATGATACGAAGCTCATGCACAGCACATGCAGTTCGTTAGTTTCGCGCATATCAGTTTGCTTGCCCGAGTCCTGCGCATGCACTAGATACACGCGCAGCTCCAACGGCTTCGTCTCTTCACGATCTGCAGCACCGTTGAGAGCTCCGGGTCCTGCGCATGCAGGCGTTGCATGCGCAGCTCCACCATCTCTCTCTGAAAGGATATCGCTGCCTAGATCTTTCTACCCGCAAGGTTATTATCTCTCTGTCATGTTGTTTTTGTCGTATAACCTCGTATAATGTATGCTATACGAAGTAGCCAACCCAGCAAAGCTCCTGCGGTGCTTATATTTGCATGAAAAAAATCGTTTTATGCATAAAAAATAAATAGACGGCCGGATCTGCCAAACGCGCGCGATTGGACGTCCGCAAACGAACGGAGCGACGTGGCACGATGCCGCGCAACACATGGCACCGAGGGGAGCCTACAAGTTAATTCAGTTTGGTATCAGAGCCACTTTATTCTACCTCGCAGTCATGAGCGATGAACACTCCGGCATCGCCAATGTTGCTGATAATTTAGATGCCACGGGTAATGGCACCGGCGCTGCTATCACTCCATCGGTTCTTCCTTCCCCTGCAGCCTCTTCATCCTTAGTTCAGCCCACCTTTTCTATCCCCACCACCAACATCTCCACATACTTCAATTTCAAACTCGATTTGGCTGCTAACAATTACAAGAAGTGGCATCAATTCATGCTTTATGTCTTGAGCAATTTTGACGTGCGCAATCATGTCGATGAAAAGCCTCCCCAAGCATCATGACGATGAGTGGCGCCGCAATGACGTCACCGTCGCACTGTGGATTTACTCCACGATCTCTGATGAACTCCTTGACATCGTCATGACATTGGATGCAACCGCCTACGACACGTGGAACAAACTTCATCCTTCTTCAATGACAACAAACCGAGAATGTTTGAGTTCCATTCCACCGTTCAGGGTGACATGACGATTGGAGCCTACTGCCGCAGCCTGAAAGGCCTCGCCGACGCCCTCTTCGACGTCGCCGAACCCGTCGCCGACAGCACCCTGACCTTGTAGGTCATCAACGGCCTCAACGACAAGTATCGTCTTGTTGGCAAGGTCCTCAATAGCAAGGATCCACTTCCCACTTTCATCTTCGTCCACCCTCGTCTACTTCTCGAGGAGGTCAACATCGCTAAACGCGCCGGCGCCGAAGCTTCTTCGGCTCTTCTTCTTGCTGGCTCGGGATCCTCCTCCAACACGGGCAGTGACCGCAGCGCCGCCGAATCTGACAACAACTCCAACCATGGCTAGAGCTGGCGCGGTGGCGGTGGTCACAGTCGCGGCCGTGGTCGTGGCCGCGAACGCGGTGGTGGGGGGTCACAACAACAACAGCTATGGCGGACGTGGTGGTGGTCATGCGTCCCATTCTCCACAACAGCACTCTTGGATGGGTTACTTCGCGCCTGTTCCTGCGACAACTCCAGTAGCATCACCATTCAATTATCGTCCCTTTGTACCAGCTAACACTGCAAGTGTTCTTGGAGCTCGCCCACCGCCCCCTGGTCAATCATATCCGTTCTGTACTCCGGCATTCAACCACACACTCCAGCGCCATCTACTCCTGCGCACTCTCTAGTTCCGTCTTCCTGGGATCAGCAATCCATGGTGCATGCCGCTGTTAGTCACCACGACGCCCAGTGCCCGCTCCATGGCCCTGACTGGATTATGGACAGTGGTGCCACTTCGCACGTCACCGGCAATGCGGGTAATCTTTCCCTGTCTCATTCTGTTTCTAAGCATACTCCTCATCGCATCGTCGTTGGCAATGGTACTTTTTTTCCTATTACTGCCTCCGGTTCTACTACACTCACTACTCGACCATTTTATCTTCATGATGCTCTAGCTACTCCTGGCATTGTTAAGAATCTTATCTCCGTTCGTCGTTTTACTCGTGATAATTCTTGCTCTGTTGAATTTGATCCACTCGGTTTCTCTGTGAAGGACCTAGCCACCAAGAGAATCATCCTGCGCTCCAGTAGTTCCGGCGAGCTTTATCCATTCTTCGGTGGTTCCTCGCCTTCTTCTGCGGCTTACACTGTCTCCTCCAACAATGGCATCCGGCACCGACGCCTCGGGCACCCGTCATCAGCCACTGTTTCAAAGCTCTCTTTCTTTTTGCCTGATATATGTCACAACCAGCTCTCTGCCCACTCGTCTTCCACTTGTGAGGCCTGTCAGCTAGGACGGCACACCCGTTTACCTTTTTCTATGTCATCTACCTTCACGAATAAACCATTTCAGCTTGTTCACTGTGATCTCTGGACATCACCTATCTGTAGCTTCTCTGGTTATAAATACTACTTAATTGTTCTTGATGATTTTTCACATTATTCCTGGACGTATCCTTTGCGCCATTAATCCGATACTTCTTCCACACTCATTCACTTTTTCACGTACGTCCATACTCAATTTCGCACCATTATTCAGTGCATGCAAAGCGATAACGGCGGTGAATTTCTTAACCATACTCTCCGCTCATTCTTCTCACACCATGGAATTTCTCTCCGCCTCTCATGTCCACACACCTCACCTCAAAATGCTAAGGCCGAACTACTTATTCGTACCACTAATGATATCCTTTGGACGCTTCTCTATCAGGCTCATTTTCCACCTACGTTTTGGGTGGAGGCTCTTTGCACTGCTACTCACCTCCTTAACATCCGCCCCTCTCGTGCTATATATTCTATGACTCCACATTTTCGCCTTTTTGGTGTTCACCCTACTTATGATCATTTACGCGTCTTCGGTTGTCTTTGCTATCCTAACCTCTCCGCTACTTCTTCTCATAAGTTAGACCCCCGCTCTACGTGTTGTGTTTTTCTTGGATATCCTTTGAAGCACAAAGGATATCGCTGCCTAGATCTTTCTACCCGCAAGGTTATTATCTCTCTGTCATGTTGTTTTTGACGAAGATCATTTTCCATATCATCCGCCTACTGATCCTATCTCCTCTCCTTTATCCTTTCCCGACGCAGAAACCCCTCAACCCACCGAGTTTCCCTTCCCTTTCAGTACAACCACGATCACACAACGTGTTTCTTCTCCTCCCTTGGCTCCCATACAATCTTCGCCCTCTACTACTCCCATCCGCTCCTCCACCACCACGTCGTCTTCACCTTATTTTTCTCCGTCCAGCAGCACTGACACCTCTCCCATCCAACCATTGCAATCTGACTCTACCTCCGGTGCATCTTCTCAGCCTCCTCCCAACCCACACGATTGCTTGCCTTCACGTCTTTCTACTCCACCGACTGATTCCATTCCTATTACTCCTCCAAACAATTCTCACCATATGATCACTCGATCCAAATTGGTACGATGCCATGTGCGATGAGTATAATGCTTTGTTACAGAATGACACTTGGTCTTTGGTTCCCCGTCCTGCAGGTATTAATGTCGTCACCGGCAAGTGGATTTATCGCCATAAACTACATCCTGATGGGTCCTTAGCTCGGTACAAGTCCCGATGGGTTCTTCACGATTTTACTCAACAACCCGGCGTCGATTATAGTGAGACGTTTAGTCCTGTCGTCAAACCATCCACTATGCGTGCTATTCTTAGCATCGCCACCTCACAATCTTGGCCCATTCATCAACTCGACATCAAAAATGCCTTTCTCCATGGTCATCTCTCCGAAACAGTTTACTGCCAACAACCCTCTGGTTTCATTGATCCCTCCCACCCAAACCACATTTGCCATCTCAACAAATCTCTCTATGGCCTTAAACAAACTCCACAAGCTTTGGTTCACTAGGGTTACTTCCTACCTACTCTCCATCGGATTCACAGCATCTCGGTGCGATAATTCCCTATTCATTCTCCATCGTGGTTCTTCTGTTTCCTATCTACTCCTTTATGTCGACGACATAATTCTCACTGCCAAACCTCTTAGTCTTCTCCGGTCCATCATTCATTCCTTACAAACCGAGTTCTCCATGACCGATCTCGGTGCTCTACATCATTTTCTAGGCATCAACGTTCAGCAAAATTCTTCGGTCTTCTTTTGTCTCAACAACAGTACGCCTTGGAGATCTTAGACCATGCTCACATGTTGAACTGCAAGCCCATCTCAACACCCATTGATACACATTCCAAATTGTCTTCCAACGACGGTGATCCTTTCTCCAATCCTTCTCTTTATCGCAACTTGGCTGGGCACCCTTCAATACCTCACTCTTACACACCCCGATATTTCCTACTCTGTTCAACAAATTTGTCTTTTCATGCACAAACCATCCACTACACATTTTCGGCTAGTCAAGCGTGTCTTACGATACATCAAGGGCACCTAGCACTATGGGCTTCAATTCTTCCAATCCTCCGCTACTAATCTCGTTGCCTATTCTGATGCTAATTGCGCCGGATGTCCGGACACTCGCAAATCTACATCCGGTTTCTGTGTTTTCTTAGGACCCAACCTCATTTCTTGGTCCTCCAAATGACAACATACCGTCTCTCGCTCTAGCACCGAAGCCGAGTATCGTGCCGTTGCAAATTGCGTCGCTGAATCTTGTTGGCTTCGCCAACTACTTACTGAACTCCACATGCCTCCTACTACATCCACTATCGTCTACTGTGATAATGTTAGTGCCATGTATCTCTACTCCAATCCGTTTCAACACCAATGAACCAAACATGTCGAAATCGATCTTCACTTTGTTCGCGATCACGTCGCACTCGGCGAAGCTCGCATTCTTCATGTTCCAACATCATCACAGTTTGCCGATATTTTCACTAAAGGACTCCCATCCTCTCTCTTCTCCGATTTTCGTTTCAGCCTTAACATCCGACCAAACTGTGTATTATTGTGCTGCATGCCCTTATCAATTCACCCAAAAGCTTAAGCTGATAGGGAAAGGAGGGCAATTCACTTATACTTCAACACTCCCCCGCACGTGGAGGCTCCCCCAGACCTCAAACGTGGAATAGAATGGGCGACTTATTTAATTGCGCCGGCCAGGACTCGAACTCGAGACCTCTGGCTCTGATACCATATTGAGCTGCATGCCCTAACCAATTCACCCAAAAGCTTAAGCTGATGGGGAAAGGAGGGCAATTCACTTATACTTCAACACTTCCCAAATTGGGAGAAGGAGATGACCAAATTTAGGGGAGAATATCTATGTGAACAACATCTCGTTTGCACTTTACAAACATATTACTACCTCCGGTCATAAAAAGAAATCGCCGTTGACTTTTGGACACGTCTTTGACCATTCGTCTTATTAAAAAATTTAATTCAAATATGTAAAAAAATATAAGTAATACATAAAATACATTTAATAATAAAACAAATCATAACAAAATAAATAATATTTATATAACTTTTTTGAATAAGACGAATGGTCAAAGACATGTCTAAAAGTCAACTGCAACTTCTTTTTGTGACAGCAGGGAATATTTGTTGTTGTGAAACATGTCGTTTACTCTTCTAAAACAATTTTTTCACTACAAAAGCATCCTATTTGCTCTCATGAAAAAATGTGTATGTCTTCAAGAAATATCTTGTTTGTTTTTGTGAAATATTTTATTTGCTCTTGTGAAACATTTTATTTTTCTTTATGTTTTGGTGCATAAACACTCCATTTGTTCTCATGAAACATTGTATTTGTATTCGTGAAACATCATGTTTGCTCTTACTGAACACTTGAACTTAAAATGTTTTGGGGCTTACTTTTAAATATTTTAGTGTTTTAATTCAAATGTTTTAATGGAAGGGATGTTGATTTATTGATATGACAAAAGACATTTTCACAAAATAATCCCTACAGAGTAGGGCTGGAGCCTGAGCTCGAGGCTCGCGAGCAACTCGGGCTCGGCTCGTTACAAAACGAGCCCGATCCGAGCTCCGTTTGCAGCTCATGACTTTTTACGAGCCGATCCGAGCCGAGCCTGACTCCAGCTCATTCATGAGTAGCTCACGAGCTACACAAGTGACTGCACATCCAACACATCCCTAAAGCCCACAGGCCACCTGGCAGCCCATTTAACACCCCAGCCCACGACCCACTAACCCACCAGGCCACCGCACGCACCAGCCGGCATGTCAACCTCACTCCCTCCCTCTTCCCTTCCTTTCTCTCTCTCAGATCTTCCCACGGTTGCCACGGCGTCGGACGGAGGCTCGGTCCGACGGGCGTTGGACCGCCTCCGCGTCCGGCAAGACAATGGCACCAACAATCAAAGTTGCGAATATCCCATCATTGCCAAGGTGGTAATGGGTTGCGGTAAGAAACTGTTTGTTGATATATATGTTTATCTAATTTGTTGATATATTTATTTACCGATAAGTGGAACTTACAAGAGCTTCCTAAAATATCTTGGAAAGTCTAATTAACATGCATGCTTCGTTTGACTTGCTTTTAGAGTTTGGTGATGCATCTTTAAAAAAAAGAATAGAACAAAAATACCAAAGGATTTTTGTTTAAAAACCGATGTAAACAAATAAATAGATAAGCATAAAGCAAATAAGTAAAAAAGAATGACTTACACACTCATAGGTAGACCGACATAAGGGCATGATCTGACATTGGAGGCTTAACTTAGGCTTTGTTCTTTTTAGCATAAAGTTGAGTTGAGTTTTACTATATTAAAATTTTTAATTTTTATATAGCCTATATATATTGTAATAATTTGCGACAATTTTTTCAAAACTTATTGTTCATATCAAAGATCTTTAAACTATTTTTAATTATTTTTCAATCTCTCTAGACCCCTTTTCGAGGACTCAAATTTTGCTATAGTAAAACTCAACTCTACTCAATGCTGAAAAGAATAGGTCCTTAGCCTATCATAATACTATAGCAAATAAAATCAAACAAATAAAAATATAAATGAATAATGTCTGAATAGTACTAAGACAATCTAAGTTGGGTTTAGATTGGTGATGCCCTAGGAAGCTAATCGTTAAACCCATTTCCCAACCGTCAACACCTTCCCTTTACCCTCCAGGATCCTAAAGAAAGTGCTTTCCATCTTTACCCAAAAAATAACTGCAACATTTGCATCCAAAATTCTGGTACCAACATGGCCCCATTCTCTACAACTTATTTAACTAATCCGCTTATCTACTTATATTTATTTAAAGTAATTTAGTTTTTTAATCCATCTTTGTTTCTATCTTGAAGGCAAGTCTAATAACTCTCTAAAAACAAGTCAAGCAATGGAGAACCAGCTCTGAGTCCATCTTGAAACGCCTCGAAGTTACAAGATAAATCAGGAAAATAAATAAATCAAATAAAATAAGTTATAGAGAACTGGACCGAAATCTAACACGATTGCAGACTACATAACTTTTGGAAGCCTCACACAGATCGATTATTACGGCAACCCAATAATCGCACAAATTAAGATGTTGGAAATTTAAGCGTATTCCTTATTAAACTTCCTCGAAGACTCGGGTAGTACTATCCGATAAAACCTGACAGTTTGCTTTCAGTTCCATCAAACGATTGCCGTTTTCCTAGTTCACTCGGCGTATCAGCGAGGACCACTAATGAAACTACATCGAAGACCATGTTTTTCTAGCAGTCTTTTACAGCGACAGCTGCTGATAATTCAGAATATGGAAGAGACAAACTTCATTTCTTTTGCTTGTTCGCCACATTCAATTGCTGGAGGTTGAGCAACAGGTCGTTCGAGTCAAGGAACACCTTGTTGGCTGAGGCTGAAATTGTATGAGAGATCTCCCTAGCAGCTTCAATCTGCCTGAGAGCAAGGAAAGCAGGGTTGTTTGCAATGGCTTGACCAATTAGCTCTGCACTCTTAGCCTCACCCTGTTAAGAAAGATACCAAAAGCAGATTGTGTTTTAGAGGTGGGCTCAATTCAGTAGAAGCAATGAGATCCAATAAACCGTTGTAAAATAAAAGTACTGTTAATTGTAACTCCTATTGCCAGGCTCAGTTTGCCCAGGGTCCAAGACAAGTCAAGATAATAAAAAAACGGAGCAATTACAGTTTGATTACTCTTTCAATAAAGTCCACTGTAGTAAAAAAACTCTGTCAATAAGTTCAACCTTCCTTTTATTTTGTTTCTACTTCTCTGCAGATAACACAAGAATTTGCTTATAAAAGAGAGACATCTTACCTGTGCCCTGATAATTGCACTTCGCTTGTCTTGCTCGGCTTTCTCAACAATGAACTTTGCACGCTCAGCTTCTTGTGCAGCAACCTGTTTGGCTTCAATGGCATGAGTAAACTCCTTTCCAAAGCTCAGGCTTGTAATGGACACATCATCAAGGGCAATGTTAAAGTTTCTGGCCCTCTCGGTTAGTATCTTCCGAATCTCCCTACTTACAGTCTGAAATTGGAGGGGAAAATTGAGAAAATTAGCACCTCAAAGGCTGAAAGTAAAAATTACAATGCATAAGGTCGAACCATACCTCTCTCTGTGTGATCAACTGACTAGCATTGTATTGAGCAACAACAGCTTTGAGCGTTTCATGAATGATTGAAGGCAAAACTCTCTCATTGAAGTTCTCCCCCAAAGTCCTGTACATAGTTGGTAGCATTTCTGGCATGGGCCTTGTGAGGACACGCAGACCAATTTTCACCTGCACAAATAGGGTACAGTGTACAAAAAAAATAGGCCTATCATCCAAAGTTTCAAACACAGTAAAAGGAACTTAGAAGTTAGAACGCCAAGAAACATGGCATAAATTAATCCACATGATAAATGATAACTCAAATTACTTTATAAAATATAAAATTTTGTTATTTTGCAAAAGATAATGAATTATAACTAGCCCGAAAAAGGATCGTAGGGCAGTTTATATAGACTAAGAAATTTATTTTCCAATGGAGTTAAAACAAACCTACTAACAGATAATGGTTAACAAAGTTCATCTATAATCTATATGCCTATATGAATAGAGCATATGTGTTTTAAGGAAATCGATCATACGAAGAGCAGTAGAAGCAGCACCTTAGGGCATGTTTAATGAGACCCTTTTGTGACCCAGTCCCATGCCCAATACTAGAAATGGGGCCCCTTTGTGACCCATTCCAATGCCCTAAGGTGTTGGACATGGGAATGGGTCACAAAAGGATCTCCCATTAAACATGCCCTTATGAACACTTCAAAAACCATAAACAGATCAGAATAGATAGTTATAAAAAAAAATGAACAAACAGATAAATATAATGCTTATTTGCATTCTGACAGTCATGGTTGTTACGGCAGTAAGGTGAGGCAACCCACTACACTTTTTACAATTGCAATGCATAAGGTGTGCGGCAAGGTGGCACCATAGGCACTGAACTACATAGCTATTAAGTACAAGTGTACAATCACCAGCAGGCAACAGCAAGCATAGGAACATAGGAAATGAAGACAAGGAGAACAAGCAAAAAAGCAAGGAATGGCTTGGTTGGTTACAACCAGATTAGACTTAGTTGGGCTTGACTTGTCATGCATCAATTTGAGACCTAAGGCAGGGGATACTCTATCTATCTTTTCCCCTGCATCATGCTCACCCAGCAGCCACTCTTTTCCTCTGCTCTCTCTTCAGCAACCACCAACCCCACACTCTGCCTGCAGCAGCAGCCTGGGAGCTCCACCTGCAGCAGCTGCCAACCCAAGCTCCTCCTCACTAACCCTACCATTGCAGAGCTCAGTCCGTGCATAGGATGAGGCAGTGACCTTCCTAAGCTATTCCTACCCAAGCTCTACCTTTGCATGACCTGCCTAAGCACCACCATACTAAATCCAGCTGCCCCTGGTTGTCACCCGAGGCCAGATCCAGTAGTGGTAACCCAAATCCATGCAGCCTCTTCCCTCAGTAGTCAGTTTAGGACCCATACCCAACCAACCTGCCACACAACACTAATAAAGCAACAAATTTATTGGCGAAAATTTGAGATCATTTTGATTATGCAATCACCAAGTAACAAACGAGCACATTATTTACACATGTATTAGAACAATTTTTATAACCAGAAAAAATGACATAGGACGAAAAAGGAAGGATATTTACCATCTGGAGATCCCTGCTTCCAGAAGTACTCTCAACAAGATTGGGGCGAGCGCGAACATCATAAATGATTGGCCTTTCAAACCATGGAATCATCAAGTGTGTCCCTTCAGGATACACCTAGTACAGGTTAGATATAAGTTTAGTTGGCCACGACATGTCAAGAGGATGAAACATAAAAAAAATATACTTTACATGATTGTTCAAGAAACAAAATATCCCCATAGCAATGAATTAAACAGCAAAAAATAACAGTATTGCTTCGATGGTCACATACTAAGAAATGCTCCATGTACATTAAGGCATCACAACTCATATATGAATATGACAACTAATCTAAGGTGATACGAAAAATGAGTGAAGCTTGTGAATTTGCGAACAAATCAGTAGTGGTGGCTGGCACGCACAAATTTTGTGCTCTGCTACAAGATGGATTAAGTTAAAACTTAAAACAAGCCAAAAAAAACTTTTAAAAAGTTGAAGACAACTTGGTTTAAATGGAGATAACCCAAGCTTAGCTTGAATGTATATGATTTTAAGAAAAACTGAGAAATGCATCGCAAGCCTATTTAATTGTCTATGAAATTTTTCAAATACATAAACAATGGTTAAGTCTACTCAAACTAATTCATTTTTTGTGTGGAAGTATATAGTTTCACATAATCCTTCGTACTATCATCAACCCAAGCTAAATAAATTCATTTGAGATAAGTACTTTCAAAAAATCCTTTGTAGAAACATCAAACCGAGTAAAAAAAAAATTCATTTGAGATCATATACAAACTGAGCTAAGCTGAAACACAAAATAAGGAGAAAGTCAGGCTTAGTTAAATTTTATCAAACTTAAGACTTCTTTAACCTAACTAGGAAGTAAATTTATTGCTTAGATATTATAACTAAGGAGAGAAAGAGATTGATAACTGCTCTTTTCTTGCTACCTGAGATCGATAGCCATAATGGTTATTATATGCACACTTGCGTTCACACTCCACAAGACTTCTAAATAAGCTGGTTTTGTACAAACATAACCAGGAAAGGGCACTTAAGCCAGTTACAAATGCATATACAGTTCTAGATAACAAATTAGTAATTTATTAGATGATTCCACTTTTAGCTAAGAAATAGAAATAACGAGACTAGTATTATATCATAAGGCATTAAGGCAGTATAACAGAAATAATAAGCCAGCTGTGTTCCAAACCACATTGAAATATTTGCAAAAAAAAATTCACAATTGTTTGAAATTAAAACTGGAGTTGGCATGTTGTTGCAACAGCACCACACCGATTCTCCCATGCTAACAAATGCTTGATCTAAATAGTTTATTTCACACATCCTATGGTACAACAAATCAAGAATAAATCATTATTAAAAAGAAGCTAATAGCAGTGTGTGGTAATGGTCATGGTCACTTGTCTAAAATATAAGCCACCTCTACTTGTAGAAAGACTAAAAAGCATAAAAAGTATCTCAGCATTCTTATTTGTCGTGTCGGTATCTTGGAAACTCTATTCATATATGAGCATAGCAGCATTGCTATTGTACCATTGGCATGGTTATAAGTTAAAACAAAACCAAAGCCTTAAAAAGAAATCATATGCACATTGCTAATTGTTCCATAAAACAAATGATAATAAAGTGGAAGACATATTTAAGTTCCCGGCCACATGACAAGCATGCAAGTTCCATAGCATAGATCTCCAGCAGGTGAGTCAATAAGTCATGCAAGCTGCATTCCAAAGTCCAAACCATTTACTGCACATATAGTTGTCAAACAGACAACTGCAATCAGTAGCATCACATTTCACAAAGAATAAAACAGCTGAATCACTAGCGTTAGACTACAGATGGGCGTATTCTTGAAATAGCTCCACAGGAGAACCCCACCCCGCTTCCCCCCACCCCCCAAAAAATAATAATAATAATAAACAATGTTGGATCTCAATAGTTCATTTCACACATTATGGTACAAGAAAGACTGATGGTTCGGTTAAATTTACCGCAACGTGTCCAGAAATGCAAGCAAATTTGCTCAAAAGCCTCACCAAGGACCAGGACGGCACCACATCTTCACGTCCAACAACTACCGCCGCAACTAACCATCACACATCCAAGGGAGGATAGAGGGAAGTCCGGACCTTGTCCTTGATGCCCTGGATGCGATTGAAGACGATGGCGCGGTGGCCACCCTCGACGTTGTAGAGGCTGTTCGTAACGGCGTACACGGCGGCGCCGCCCAGCAGCAGCACCTTGGCCAGGGCGCCCGCTCCCGGCGGAGGCAACGGCACCCGACCGCCGCCCTTGATGTTCATCGCCGCGCCCCCTCGGATCGCTGGAAATGGAGCAGGAGGACGAGGAGCGGGTGCGCCGGCGTCGCGGTTGGGGGGCAGCGGGGGCTAGGGTTTTCGGGGGTTTTGTTGTGGAGGCTGGCGTAGGGGAGAGGCGAGGGAGGTGTGACTGTGAGGAGGCCGGTGGGGCCACCAGAACCGTCGGATGTTGAGTGGACGGTGCGAGGAGGCAATAGGATTGTGGGAACTTGGGGCTCTTTCCTGCATTGCAAGAAAAAGAAAAAGAAAAGAAAAAAAAAAGGACGCACTTCGAGCTGGGAGCGTGACAGTGAGACATGGACGGTCGGTTGGGATGTTCTAAAGCCAAGATAGTAATTAGCTTTTTTAAGATCTTCTATTACTCTATTAATTTTTGTGTTGCAAGATAATTTTATGAATTTTGAGACACATTTTTTTATGCAAACAACTTTTAAATTTCATCAACTTATGAATTTATAAAAATTATTTGGTGTACTACCTATTTTAGAAACTAAACAAACCATGAGGGGTTAGAACAGATCGAAATCGTGAGGCAAGACCAATACAAGTCCAAGGAAAATGATAGTTATGCAGGCATGTGCTTCACGGCTCGCAAGAACGACATCAATGACTGACCTTTGCACCGACTTTGACGAGGAGGTACCTACATATGGACAACTTAACAATGTTTTTCTTAAGATAGACGAGAAGTACTCCAAATGTAGGTCTAGATGTAAGAAGTTGGAGGAGGAAGTAACTGCTTTGACTATCAAGCTTAGTAACGCAAAATGCATCTATCCTGATCATGTTGACTTTAATGGATTGAAGGAGGTAGATAAGTTAGTTGATAAATTGAATGTATAAGGACTTTGCATGATAATATGGTAGCAAATTTTGATGTGCTTAGGGGGGTCATGCTAGTGTGTTTTCTGAACTAGAGGAAACTAGGAATGCTAATGTTGTTACTTCTTCAGCACCTGGTATTCTATGTGCTAGCATGATTGATCCTGCTTTTATTTGTCTTGATACTACTGCACAAATCACACGAGACTGTTAAGGACCCACTCAGCTCAATTGAGGGTTGTAGATATCATGTTGCACCAAAGGACCAAATAAATCCAGATGATGACTGAAACTTTTGTATCAGCTTTTAATGTGATGGTTGCACATCTTTAAAACTAGATAATATGAAATGACGAAATAAAATCAATGAGTTGAATGATACTTTGATCGTTTGTTTCACTTGTGTGCGATTTGATAAAGTCAATGTGGATATGGCAAAGACCTATGAGGATTGAACAGAAGGTTCGAGTGTAGACTAGCAGCTATTTCAAAATGTTGAGTGTCTTTCCTATCAATCTCTCGAGAAAAAGACAGTCTCTCAAGAAAGAAGTAGAATTGCTTAGTGAGAGGGTATGTAGGGCTCAAGGTAAGGAGAAGATTGATGGTCTGGACTCTTTTGTTAGTCCTCCTTCCTCACTAGTTGTTTGTGATTTCTGCCCCAGCTTCATCGGGAGTGTGAGTATCTCATGAGAATTGTTGAGCAGTTTGTTGGCGATATAAAGAAGTTGAACCTTATCCTCGACAAGAGTAAGATCTCCAGGGGAAGATGTTTAGGTTTTGACTAGCTTAAGCACATCAAGAACCATCTTGCCAGAGGAATCTGTTTAGGAAAGGATAGTCAGAAGAAAATCTTCTCCTAAAGTTCTAGAGTCTGCTATGTTTAGGTTAGCTGGGGTTGTCCAAGTCACTCCTATTCAGAATGATGCTACTCCTAAAGATTCTGCTCTTAGTAGAGCGAAGTATACTTGCACATTCTATGAGAAAGATGGACATTTGGTATAATTGGAGAGCCAAGGTGGCTCGTTGTGAGCGTGTCTTGGATTTTAGGGGTATTCAGAATCATCCCTAGACTCGAAGTGTTCCTATGGCATCCACCACTCCTAGACGGGCCATTACTATGGATTCTTGACAACCTAGTCTTAGTGCCTAAATTGTTGCTCCTGGTACACCGCCAAGAGTCAATCGTGCTTAGTTTGTGTGTCATCCTCATGATATGCCTCCGTTGGTCAATGGAGGTTTTATCTGCGACTTGACTTTGGTTTTCGTCATCCTCAGTGAGCGCCACCATTTCTCCATGGCCTGCGACGTGAGTTTTAGTCTGGTAGCAGGACGGATGGTCCTGTCATTGCTCACTGCTCTACTGCCTACACCGAGGCATCCTCCAGGAGTTTCTCTTGATTTTGTTCAAGTTACTAGAATTTAGCAGTTGGATCTTCTTCTATGATTCAGTATTAGGCTTCTAAGTCTACTATTATTTGCCCCAATTCAAAGTCACCACCTTCTGGTTCTCATCGACTTAAAGCATTTGGGCTGGGAAGAGGTTCCTTTCTTTTATAGCTCTTCTTGAATCACTTTTCTAGTCTTGTCCCTGGTGATGGGTAAATCACCATTAGAGTCGCTCTCGATGCAGTTTCATTCCTTGTGAGAGCTTGTGGAGTGAGGGTGTTTAAGTGTTTCTCTTTGTCGAGAGAGCTTGCCATTTTAGCCACCTAGACTTTGTCATGTGCTAGGGTGGTTGTGGCTTTTAGGGGTGTTTTGGAGGAGTGAATCTAGCTTAGTGAGGAGAGCTATCTACTGTATATTGTGTAAATAATTTCTGCTCTTTACTTTGTGCACTGCATTTGCATCTTGATGCATTTGAGTTTGATTTTAACTAGCATTCAATTTTTCATATTTTATTAATAGTTATGACTTCAATTAGCAATTTGCACATTTTTATTACACGTTTCTCGTTTCAAAGTTTGTTCATTTTGTTAAGACACATTTTTATGAATAGCTCAAACATTTTGTGCTAATATTCATATTTTAAACATTTTGTGCTCAGCATGGCTCGACGCTTGGAGCAATCACGGCCTTGGTCATGTGCGGGCAACCGTGGACGGTGGCGGGTGGACGATGGTTTGGCCAAAGCTTGACGTGGGACAACGCAACTAGACATGGTGACTGACATGGCAGTTCAATCATGCAACAATATTATGACATGCCGGGTCGTATAGAGCAGAGAGGAACAACACGTAACTTTCTGTGAAATAGATATTTTACTGTAGAGAACATATTGTTTGCTCTTATGAAACATGGGGTTTTTTTGTGAAACATTATGTTTGCATGAGGTAAAACGTTGGAGCTGTGAGAATAATGTTTTTTTGACTATGTTCATCTCTATTTTAATGGAGTTTCATCAATACTTCGCCCATATTTGATTAAATTTTTGACGATGTTCTCATGATTTTTCACTAGCACTGTATCCGTATTTCATTATCGCTTATTGCTTGTTTCATTAGTAATTTGCAAATGCTTTGTTATACGTTTCTGGTATGAAACCTCTCTCATCTGGTTCAAAACCTCTTTTTATGATCCACTCAAACATTTTGTGTTAATCTGCATTTGTTTCACATGTTTACAATGTTCCATACTTCCAGCCACCGGATCTGAATTCAAATTTAGATTTGGTTCTTTTGGGTTGGTCTGATCGTCTGAACACCTGAAACGACTGAATTTCGAGAGCTTATCGAGACAGTCTCGAGATTCAGATCCATTTCGTTTGATTTGTTTTTTAAAACGTTAGAACCCACCTTCAAAATAGTTAAAAAAACTCACAAAATACAAACCATATGTTTTTTCAAAACATAGATAAGCATTAAACCGCTAAGAAAAAAACAGAGGCTTAGGCTTTATTTTTTTTCAGCATTACGTACCGTTGCATATTACTGTAAAAGATTTTGTTATTTTATATAGCCTATATGTTACGATAATTTGTAACGATTTTTTTGCGACTTTTAATAGCCATTCCAAAGATTCTAAAACTATTTTAATTATTTTTATATTATTTTTAAACCTGTTCTCGGGCCCACGCCGAAGGGAGCGTCCATCACCCGAGCCAAGTTCAAAAACTCCGAGTCCAACAACCCATCAGCATCACTGCCGCCGGCCTCCACCGAACCCAACCAGGCTGCCGAGTGCCAGCGTTTTTCCCTTCCTGCCTACCGTATGGCCGGCGCGAGGTGCGCAGCGCGGCTCGCATGCTCCTCCTCGCTGCTCCTCTCCTCTGGCGCCGCCTCCCCCTCCGCCGCGCGCCGCCTTCTCGATCCGGCCCCCGCTCTCTTCTCCCGGCGAGGTAAGGCCGCCACCTCCTCCTCCTCCTCGTCGTCGTCGTCGTCGTCCCCGTCTCCTCCCTTCTCCCGCTGCCGTCCTGCCAGCCGATGTGCCTCCCGATCTTGCCTCGTGTGGTGGTCGTGCGCCGGGCGGCCTGCCTTGGCCGCCATTGCGACAATGGGCGTGCCGCGTGCGTTCCCTTTGGCCCGTCGTGTCGTGTGGGGGAGTTGGGCTTTATAAATATTGTGTGGATTGGTGTTGTGGAGATGGGATCTTGATGGGTCTGGGGAAGAGGAGGCGCAAATTCAGCGTTGGTGAACAGTAGAACTGATGTTTCTGTGCTGCAAGAAATTAATAAACAAAAGAATGGTACACTGTAATGACATCGAGGTATGGGCATCAAAGTTGCTGAGCAGAGATGGGTCAGTTCGATACCATTTCTTTTACTCAATGTCTTCTGCTATATATTCCGTATATTTACTTGAAAGTTTGCAGTTTCATGTGAACTGTCTGACAGCCCGTGTAATTTGTGATACATTGAATTGAAGAGTACTAGTTTAAAAACAAGATGCTTTTTATGAGATTAAGCAAACAACGAAAGATATAGGAATCATGTGGAAGTGCGCATATCAGAAGCTCAGTCTATCTTTGCGTGAATTCAGTTCAGCAACTTGACTCTGCAATCTAAAATTTTGTTGTTTTATTTCTTTTGCATTCCACCCTTTGCGTTTCATTTCCTTTTTTCTTTACCATTCTTTGGACTCGAACTGTAGTTTTTATTGTCACCTTTTCTTTTCTTCCTTAACTTCTTTTCGGAAATGAATTGCCTTGTAGTATTCTTTACTTTCCCTGCAATGAATATATGGCAGATGGCATCCCAAAGTCTTTTTTTTTCAAAATAAAAGTTCTGCTTGAAATTACTGTTGACTGGGAAGCAAGTAGTCGTTATTATGTACTAGCTTCTAGAATGTTGCATCTACATCAAAGTAGTTATTGGAGATAAACTCTTAGCATAAATTGTTAATCTAGGAGTGTATTTGGTATCCCCATGAGCCCATCAGTCCATGAGCCCATTATGATGGTACTGCATTTTTTTTGCCTTAAATTGATTGTGAGAAAGTGATTCTTTTTGAAAGTTCAGTAAATAGGTGTTTTTTCTGTTATTTTCTAAGATTCATGAGAAAATAAGTCCCTGGGTGGAATTTTGAGTCTAGGGTCTCAGCTATTATTGTTTCTATTAAATGTTTTGTTCATGCTATTTTCCCACTGTAGATTTTTCAAAGATGTCTGATTCAGTTGGAAGTGATGGGCACAACACTGTTACACGAGTGCTATTTTGCGGCCCCTACTGGCCTGCTTCTACTAATTACACCAAGGAGTATTTACAGAAGTATTCTTGTATTCAGGTAGTTCGCCTTTACATGTAAACATGAATGAATGGAGCAACTATATGTTTGTTGAGTTGTGAGCTCCTGAGATGGATTTGAATGTAGCTGACCATCACTTGTTTTTAATTTAAGCGTGATATAACTGAAATAAAAGAATTCTACTGACATGCAAGTCTAGTACTATATATTCATCATTTCATACATATATTTTCTTTTACCTACCTACCTGTACTTCACAGCAGGACATCTTTAGATGACTATTGTTATGTTTCTTTGGCCCTATATGTATTGCTTGACTTTAGGAGACAACATGTGATGGTCTCATTGTCATGGATACAATGGTGACAAATACATACTCTGCCTTCTCCGTCTCAATAAGAGGACTAGAAGAGCATCTGATCAAATACAGTTATGCAAGGATCAGATACTGATGTGTTCATGATAATGGAAAATATACAACAATGTGCGATTTTCAACCTATTTTACCTTGTTCCTAAAACATTGTTGAATGTTACGATTTTTTCACTTTGTTAATTTCAGAGCTTCAGTATAAAGTTTGTCTGTGAAGAATTTCATCATATATTTGTTGATTCAGCTTTTGTTGCTGATATGCATAAATAAATTTGTAAAAACTTCACATTACGTAGAGTTTTATAACTTAGTCTGCATGCTGGTTCCGTGTTTTCTGTTTAGTTGGATTAATATGTGTACACCTTGTTTTTTAATGTTACCATCTTGGCATCTCGGTTTTGATTACCGGCAAAAAAACTCACCAATCCGGTAATTCCAATATGGTAGTTGGCTGTTACATGCTTGCAACAGTGTCTTGATCATCCCCTTTTTGTGTTTCTACGCCAGAGGTGTTTACAGTATATATGGATTTGTGTCTAACCACATTCAATGCATTTTTTCAGGTTGATGAAGTGGGTCTTGAGCAGGTACCTGATGTAATTCACAACTATCACATATGTGTAGTGAAAAATAGACGTATAGATTCCGATATTATTGCTAAGGCAACTCAGATGAAGATTATTATGCAGTATGGTGTTGGATTAGAAGGTGATTGTACTGTCTTCTTAGTTGATCTATGTACATTGCTAGTTTGACTTATATTGGGCATGCAATGTCCTACAGGTGTCGATATAAATGCTGCTACAGAACACAAAATTAAAGTTGGAAGGATACCTGGGAGTACGACAGGAAATGCAGTGGCTTGCGCAGAAATGGCAATCTATCTAACTCTAGGTGTTCTGCGGAAGCAAGTATGTTGTTTGACTAACAGTTTTGACGACCTGGAAATCCTTTTTATGTTTTTTTTTGTATTTCAAAGACTTGCTTTTCTCACCATACCATTTTCACTCTTGACACAATATCAAAATGCCTCGAGTTATCAAGTATATTCATTTTTATAGTTTTGAATTTACCATGAAAGATTTATGCAGCTATGAAGCAAGCAAGCGTAGATATTCTATAGCACTAGGTCCTTGGTTCTGAAATGTCCTGTATTTTAAAATGTACATTCTTCTATGGGAGATAAAGCAAAATAAAATGATTTAAATTGACCACCCGGAGTTTCACGTTTGCGTTGTAGAGTGTGGATTACAAAAGAAAAATTGAGTAGAAGCTTGAGTCTGAAAAGTCAAAAACCACATGGTTCGTATCCATTCTTTTTCCCATTCACCATGAAATCTGTCACCTTTTTAATTGGACTTGACAGGTCATACTTGGTATAATTGGAGGTTGGAATGCCATGCATTCTATACCAATCTTCCAAGGGTAACTGGATCTGCTAAAGCTTCAGGAATCTGGGAACACATTCGTGATAATTGTATTAATCCTACGTTTGGTTTCAAGTAAAGATTGTCCACGTAATATAGACCTCAGAAATTTAGGCAATTGCAGTCTCTTTTAGAGCCATGCTTCATCACTTTCACTTCATATATGTATATACTAATTCAGTTCTTTAAGAAAAGCACTACCTTCCTAGATTTCATCATTTGGAACATAACTATTTTAGTTTTATAATATAATTTTTTGGTAGCTTCTATCATTTGTGTGTTGTAATGCACCACTCATGTTTTTGAATATGGGAATAACTTGCAGAAGGATATGGATACTGCTGTAAATCAGAAGGACTTGGGACTTCCAGTTGGAGAGACAATATTTGGAAAAACAGTATGCTCTTTGCATACAAGTTACTTTTATTTGTTTGATTTGATTTAATTTCATGTGAAGTATGCCATTCGTTTAGTAACTTTTATATATGAATCACCATGTAGATCCTTATACTGGGCTTTGGAGCCATTGGGGTGGAAATTGCCAAGAGACTAAGATCATTTGGCGTAAAAATTATTGCTACTAAAAGAAATTGGTCATCGGATACATTGCCATGTGGTAAGCTGCAGATGTTTCATTACCATTCCATCTTTAAATATTGTTTGTTCAGTTCCTCTGTCTTGAAACACTGCCAGTGCAGACATTGATGGGCTCGTTGATAAGAAAGGTGGCCCAGAAAACATGTATGAATTTGCTGCAGAAGCTGACATAGTCATAACATGCATGACCTTAAACAATGAATCAGTTAATCCTTCTCTCTGTGCATCTGCTTAAAAATTTCGGTTGAACAACCTCTCTTTCAGTTTGATTACAAAGTGATGAAATTTACAGGCTGGAATTGTGGATCATAAGTTCCTCTCAGCATTGAAAAAGGTTTGTCCATTTGTTTCTAGAATACTTATCTATGAGTGATCAGATTTATAGGATCTTACTTTTCTTGATGTTCTGTAATTTACTAGTTTTATTCAATAAACCAGCATTCTCTATTCATGCTATCGACTATCAAGCAAGGATATCGTTGCAAGAAAATCTTATGTAAATATGATTTGATGATAAATCAGATGATGTTGGGTCTCTCAGTGGACTAACAATCCCCTTTTCTGTAGGGATCATATTTGGTCAATATTGCTAGAGGACGCCTACTAGACTACAAGGCTGTATTTGATCACCTTGAATCAGGCCATTTGGGTGGCTTAGGAATTGATGTTGCTTGGACAGAGCCATTTGATCCAGAGGATCCAATTCTGAAATTCTCAAATGTTATTATAACACCACATGTTGCTGGCATCACAGAATTATCTTATAGAACGATGGCAAAGGTTTGCATTTTTTTCACAGCAGCACATATATATGTTTCAGTAATCATATACTTCTAATAGTTCTTTCTTGACTTTTCATTAGTTGTCAATCCTACAATCAAATAACAGTATGGATTGTACAGCTAGATCTTTTTCTATTTGTTAGATCGCTTTGCTAAAAGGGCCTCATGATTAGATATCGCCACATGTTGGTTATGGGAAAAGATGTAGGGCACAATAAGAACATTCATTTTGCATAGCTACTAATATCACTAATCATGAAACTATATTCTTGAATTACATTGAAGGGCACCATTTCACCCCTGCTTAGATGGGCATACAGTATCACTGTAAATGATGGAAGTACCCACCATGATCACTAATTGCATAGTCTATTGTCATTAAGTATTTGAAATGCTCTATGTACAAGTACTATATCTGATTTATGTGACCAATCCTCTCATAGTGACGGCGCCTTAAATTTGCTTACCTTTGAAACCCGTATTTGAAACTGCACTAGTTCTAAATCAGTACGCTAGTGCCTCACATTACATAGCCGAATCATTTTATGCATTACAACATTCTTCTTTATTTATAAACCATGGAATTAAAACATTGTTTTGGTACCTTTGTACACATAAAGTCGTACAAACCTAGTATTTTACAAGCAAAAGAGTTTGCCAACGGAGGTACATAAGAATTCAACTAACACTTTCCGCGGCTATGCATGTGCGCTTGACCGGAGGGAAACCTAATCCTGATCTTGTT
Source organism: Raddia distichophylla (assembly GCA_005191435.1). NCBI lineage: Eukaryota > Viridiplantae > Streptophyta > Magnoliopsida > Poales > Poaceae > Raddia > Raddia distichophylla. Next base: position 2,136,936 of record SPJY01033452.1, on the reverse strand, counting down.
CCCAAAAGCTATGGCCTAAGACGGTGGGTGCTGGTGCTACCTACAGGTTTCATGGGTTGTTGCATACCTAATGGTGCGAACGACATGCACGGTTGGTGGTGGTCGGACACGGCGGTGCCATGTGTGGCCGCGGTGGTGCTTCTCGATGGACAGTGACGACAACAATGTGTGGCGGCTTTGGGCAAATTGATGCATGGGCGAGCTTTGGGAGCTAAGGGAATGCTTACCCTGAGATTATTTGGAGCGAAGGAGACCCGATGCTATTATTTGGATCAAAGGAGGCCTGTTGCGGTGTGGTGACGTAGTTCACTCCGTCAGTGCAAACCAGAGGTTTGGCGTCAGTGGAGCTCTGGTGATGCCTTTGCAAAATTCACCGAGGGGATTGTTGAGTGGGTTCCACAGATGCTAGACGCACGACGAATCGGATCGAAACGCACCAAGGAAGAAGAAATTGAAGGAGGGGGTGTTCATCTAGGTTTTTGGATCGGCAGTGAGAAATGATAATGTCGTGCTTCCGGTAGCTTCTCTGGTGCTCAGCGGTGGCTTGGGTGATGTGCATGACGAAGCGGAGCTTGCAGGTATCTTCAGTGGGCGGAGAAAGAGAGGGGGAGAATGTGGTCAATGCCGTGTTTTTATCTGTCGCCAGCGGAGAAACTGAGCAGCGATGACGCCACCTGGCGGAAGGGTTGGCAGAAGAGGTAGGATGGGGACGCGAGCGTGTTCCATGACGATGCTTGTGCAGGCTTAACGCGACAGTGGGGTGAAGAGAGAGGGAGTGCGTTGCACCGGAGTGAGAGAGTGTCAACAAGTGAGAAACAAGGAGAGAGAGAACTTGAAAGGATCTAGTTAGCCAAGAGGAGGGGTGAATGGGCAACTAATAAATTTTGTGCAAGTTGGGTGCTTAACAAATTAGTTACCCAAGCTAACTAGCATGACCTATTCTAGGCTATTTAGATAAACAGATTTGCAGAGGAAATAAACAACAATAACAAATAAGAACCGAATGTAAGTGAAAAAAATAAAAAAGAGGGACACGATGATTTGTTTGACCGAGGTTCGGAGTTCTCTCCGTCGAGGCAAGCCCTTCACCAAGGACCGGCTCCCGCTCGAGCCTGCAGCCTCTATTCACTAATGGTAGCTTTTCACCACTCGATAGGCAAGCTTCGGGCCTCTCATAGAAACATCTCAAGGGTTTCCACACATGGCATGGCAAGCTCCTTAAGATCACACCACCAAGCCGTCTAGGATTGAAAATCCAAGAGTAATAAGTTACAAAAGGCATCACAAACTTGGATTACGCACTCTTACTCTCACTTAGAACAACATTGTAGTAATAATGGTTAGGCATTTTGTGGATATGTGGAATATGTGATGAACTAGGCTCTAGTTTAGGCTTGTATATGTAAGAATGATGTTCAGGTGCTAAAACTTTCTAAGGAAGAGGGTTTCCATGGCTTTAAATTTGTCTAAGGGATGCCGGACTAAGAAGATAGAGATAGGTAAAGACTTGTCCGAAGTTAACTAAAATTCCTCTAGAGGAAATATTTTTGGTAAGGAAGGAATCAATTTTGCTATAAGCTGTTTTAAATGATAGAGAAAATATTACCCAAATAATTAATACATTGAAACCCTCCTAACAGTACGACAAAGATCAAATAAAAAGATCCTAGCTAGAGGTTTGATACATCTCCCAATCCTAGACAACTATCAAAAAGATTCTTTGTCTTTAAAGCCAGGCTTGATGCCGCACCACCAAGGATAAAACCCAGACACTAAGCCTTATAGCATCCTAAACAGCCCCTCTATACCCCCTCTCCATGAATAGTGTTTTAGAGGGGGTATAGAGGGGCTATTAGGGATGCTCTTAGGCCTTGTTCTTTTCGGCTTAAATTAAATTAAATATTTTTTATTTTTGTACAAGCCAAATGATGTAATACTTTGTAGTTATTTCTGTGAGGTTTTAAATAGCTTTTGTTAGAGTTTATAAAAAAAATTTCATAATTTTTTGAACTCTTTAAGACATCTTTTGAGGTGTCACAACTTTTTCGGATTAAAATTTTCAACAACTTTCAAACGAAACAAACAAGGTCTTAGTGCTCTTGAGTGGGTCAATTTTTATTTTAAATAGGTCATTATCATCAAAACCCCTTAACCAAGAATAGGACTAGATGCTTCAGAGTTGGGCTGGGAATAAGCCCAAGAACAGCCCAAGAAGCAAGGCCTAAGTCCAATTTCAAATAGATTTTATATTTTGGATAAATTTCATTCAAATTTGCGTTTGAATTTATTTTGAATTTTTTTGGGTATTACACATAGCCGCTTTGGATCTATGTATAAGAACATATTATTCCTGATTTATGTGACCATTCGTCTCATAGTCACTTTGGATCTTCTTTGTGGCGTAGGTGGTTGGTGATGTTGCCCTCAAGCTTCATTCCGGGGAGCCAATCTCCGAATTAGAATTTGTGAACTAGATCAGGAAGTGCATGGAAGGCAACTATCGATGGAGCTCAGGCAGAACTAGAAATAGCAGTGTGGCAGAGAAGACCCGTGGCCATAGGGAATAATGAATCTTACTCGTGAGGACATGGAACGAGAATACGAGATGCTACTCTCCCTTGATAAATTTATTTTGCTACCATAACTGTGGCCCGTCCTGCTATACTGGTCTTACCGTGTGCTTGCCTCCGGCAAATCACAGCGATTCAACAAGATAATTCATGCAACTGCATTGTGGTTTTCGTGCCATCGTTTCCCTGATGTTGCCTGTTGGATTGTAACTGATATGAAGCAAGGAAAGCATCCAATTCATGCCCAGTTCGTTTGAATGCTAGCTAGCTAGGCACAATCTTGTGCAATATTGCATCGATGGTACGTTTGCTCAAAGGCTCAAAGCCAACCTGAACTCTGGATTGTTAGCTAGCTAGGCACAATCTTGTGCAATATTTGCATCGATGGTACGTTTGCTCAAAGGCTCAAAGCCAACCTGAACTCTGGATTGTTGTCTTAGCACTATTGGGGTCCGCCACATTCCTTTGTACTAGAATGCAAATAGGACGTCCAGTGGACTACAAAGGGTGAGTCGCTCTACATAAAACGTCGGGTTTCTTTTTTTTTTTAAAAAAAAGGAAATTTGCGTTCACAATGTAAAACTTCATGAAATCAATTGAAATTTAGATCGTACAAAAAGCTACAATTTGCAAATTAGCAAATATATGCGAATAGGTAACTTGCCGATATTTTTGAGAATATTACATTCACACTACAAAATTTCTTACAAGATTGCGTTCACAATCGCAAACTTCCTGCGAGCAGCCGACTAACTTCGATTCTATTTTACAGGTCCTCTTTCGTTCGTGATGGGTTGATTTTGTTTGGTTTAACAAAAAATAAAGGCTTTTAAAAACAGATGTAAAAAGATTAAAAATTATTTTAAAATATTTTTGAGATTTTGAATAAAATTCTACGAAGTCTCGAAAAAGTTATTACAAATGTTACACAGAATAGTCTATAAAAATAATAAATTTTAGCCCAACCGAACAAAATCAAACACAACCATGAACCAAAGTGAACCTTGAAATATGATGTCATAAATAAAGAAAGAAAGTTTAAACAGACCTGATAGAACATCATTAACGAGGTTCAAGAAGTCCCCGACCACCGGGCCCAAGTTGAGAGAGGATGTCGAAGTCGCTGCCGAGTCCGGTTTGGACATACAGACCAGTGCACGTTCAAACGGATGTCCAGATCACATACGACGTCCAAATGAGGTAAATAAGGACTCTACGGAAAGCTTACGAGATAAGCTTACCAGTGCACCTTCAAACGGACGTTCAGATCACTTATGATCTCTAAATGAGGCAAATAAGGACTCTACGGAAAGCTGACGAGATAATATTTCCAACGGATCCAGTCACACCTTCAAATTCAATCCGAGTCAACGGGAATCGTGAAAACAAGTTGATGGACAGAAACTTTCCGACGCTGCATCATCGTATTTTTGGGCCCAAATCCCGTGTACCCCTAAGGTTAGGGTTGTGCATGCGTGGGCACCTGTTTGGGCGCCGCCTCCCCTCTGGCCGCCTTTCTATATAAGTTCCCCTCCGTACTTCGTTTTAATTGGGTTTTGTGTCGGCTAGACCAACAGGATCAAGTTTCTGAACCCCATTATTCTTAATCTATATTCGCAATTGTGCCTCCGCAGGTGTGACATTGTGGTTGGAACTCGACGACGGGCAAAGTAGCTTCGACAATGGGCAGAGCGGCATTGCCAGCGTCAGCGGCGACCTCGACGAGCCGCATGTTGCCTCGGCGAGCCGTGCAATCCTCGCAAGCCTCTTGTCGCCACGCCATCCTTCTTGCCGCCGTCGCTGCTGCCGTGCCTATCCAATAGGCATCTTCCTCGGCGAGGTCACCCATCCTACAGACATCTTCCTTGGCGAGGTCCGACACACTCACTCTTCTCGCAACAACAGATGCTATGGCAATGACGCAACGCTGGGCCGCAGGTCCACCTTCGTCATCAGCTCGCTCTTCTTGAGGTACTTCGTCAGAGGGGCAACGTTGTGCTCGTCGCGACTGTCTAGGCTTATCGCCACCATATATATATCGTAATAACTTCGTATAGCATACATTATACGAAGTTATACGAATAGAGAGAGAGAGAGAGAGAGAGAGAGAGAGAGAGAGGATTGACTCGGGAAAGTAGGGGATTGGCTCTGCAGCTTCCTTGCTCCATCGCCCCTCCACCTCCGACCTCTGCCACTGCTGCCAGCACCACAGTCGCAGCTGCTACCCTTCCTTCACTATATACAGCTACAGGAGGTGTAGGCCACGTCACCTTCGGCCTCCGAAGCTAGAGAGAGAGAGAGAGAGAGAGAGAGAGAGAGAGAGGGAGAGAGAGAGGTGGGTTGTGGCCTCCACCGCGGGAGCCTCGCCGAGGATGCCGCCACAAGAGCTCTGCCGATGCTATGTCAACGTACGACAGAGAAGAGTGCGGTGGAAAAACATTGCAACTGTTTTGGCAATGAAAAACACCACCACACTTGTGGCGACAAAATGCTTAGCGAGGAATCGTCGCACGCCTAACTAGTTGTGGCAAACCTAACCTTAGTCTGCAACCATAAGCTATTCTAAACCCATGTGACAAGTCTAACTTAGTCGTGGCAATTTTAGATAGGTCCTAAGCATACATGAATCCTGAGCATAAAAAATGCGCCACATGGGTTAAGCACGAGGAGCACGCTCAGATCGCCCCGAAATATAAAATCTAGCTTGTGCTTTACATGTGCAGCAGGGGCGACTGCTGTCGGACCTGTCGTCGTCCTCTTCCAAAACGAGCACACGCATCATCCATCTCTTAGCAGGCTAGCTGCTGGCGAGCGATAATTGGTTTCATATACTTCATAGGTAGCAAAGCAAAGCAGGTCGGGTGGTTTCTAGCTAGCTAATACGTAGCGAATTAAGCGAGCAATCGGCCGGAATTCGGAAATTAATTTTCGATTAGTTTCATATGGCCGGGGCAACATTAGCAACTAGACTTGCATGCTGCTCGCCGCCGCTCCTTCGCGGGGCCGCAGCGGCAGCGCGCCGCCGTCTGAGCATCTCTCTCTCCCTGCGAGGTACGGCCGGTCGTCTCCTAATTAATTCCCTATTACCCTTTTTCATGATGTTCAACTTTCGCATACATAGGACTATGCTGATTTGTTCGGCAGTACTAGCTGATTGTAGTTATTGTTGGGTAACTTGGGTTTAGTCCCATATCGGTTAGCGGCGATGATATGGGGAGGCATAACTTAAAAAATAGGGTAATCATCATACATCAAGCTAATCTTTTGGGTTTAGTGGGTCTGAACCTTGGTTTGTGACTTCAATTGGGCCTGGGATGTGGGCTCGAGTCTCATGAGGAGTTGGGTTTGAGAAGTGGGCTTGAGACCCGGTGTTGGTCTCGGGAAGAGCCGGATTGCTGACGAACCATGAGATGGCATGATCGAAGTGGGCTCTAACAGTTTTACCTGATAATGGTGCTTCATGTTGGCTTGCCCCTTGAGAAATCCCTTACTTTTTTTTTTTGTGTTTCTTCTAAGCTGGCTGGCAGTTAACGACTTGTTTAGTATATGAATGGTCTCGGAAATAGATTAGACTGGGCAACTTCTCCCATAATCGGTTATGTATTTCAAATTAAAGTACGAATATTATTGGTCTTGCAAGAGTACATGTCGGCTAAAACGTTAATAAACAAGGGAGCCGACTGATACGATGCTTGGACGTTCACCTGTAGCTGAGTTGTTGGCATAGCCTGGTTCATCAGCATAGTGCAGTTGAGCAACTAGCGGTAAAACTTGATTCATCCTCGTAGCCAATGTCTGCGAAGGTTGATAGTTATGATAGTATAATTAGCTTGCACCGAGCATGTGCTCAGACGTGGGCCGTGATTATGTCACACCAATTGGTTAGATGTAGGGGTGTGATTGGATTGGATACGATCGGATAGTACCACATACAGATACGGATCCATATTTTTGTCGGCTATGGATACGGGTATGAATAGTGCGGACATGGATACGAACATGGATATTATTGGATACTACACGAATATGTCGAATATGAATACGAATCATGAAAAATCGATATTATCGGATATAGTTTGGAACGGATATTACTCATATGATATGTAAAAAATGCAAATTTGAAAAATCATCAATATAATATGTTTGGATTCATGTTAACCAACGTAGAGTTGTGTTGCTTTCCTGTGAGTTGGATAGTATCCATTGAATATTCATCGGATACTATTCATATTTTCTTAATATTATCCATTGGATATTATCCGTCATTATCCATATTCGTATGCGTATCCAAAAAATAACTGAATATCCATAAAACTATCCATATCACTATCCGACTAATTTGGTCAGTCGGTCGGACAATATCCGCACCATTTCCACTCGTAGCTAGATGTCTGGCACTCTAGCTAATGTATAAGGTGATTATGGAGTAAATTGGATCGGCGGTGAAGACGATGACCACATCAATTGTGAAGGCTATATGGCAGCGATGGAAGTAGGGAATGGAGGGGGACTTTGGGTAGATTTATCGCCAGCAGGTTTCCAAAAATACTACTCTTGAGGATAGTCTCGGTCTTTATAACGATCCAACATAGTCTCTATATTAGTCTCTAGATTTAGAGACTTCCTTCATAATCTCTATATTTAATGACTCTCAAGAGGATTTCTATATCTTTTCGTAGACACTTCTGAAAATGCTAAGGGTTGGGCATCCGACAGAATCGAACGCCTCGGCCGTTTTCCATTGGCGCGAGCGCGTACACGCTTTCTTTATCTAAAACAGCGCTTGCCACCTCTCGTCTTCCACCACCCATCTCTCTTTCTCTCTCTCTCCACGCGCGTGCAACCCCTTCTAGTCCTGCTTTCTCTCTGATGGGAAGCTGCCCTCGTCGTTGCAGGCTCACCGCCGCGGCTTGTTACTGTGTGGGCTCCTGGCGGCGGCCGCCGACTCGTTGTCACGTGCGCGCCGCCACTGCGGGCTCACTGCCGGGCCTTGCCACTATCGTGGGGTCGCAGTGGCCTCCACCGCTGTTGTCGCCGCAGGCTCACGGCGGCCGTAGGCGGGGAGTCGCACAGAGGAGGCTCCCCGATGGCGAGGTGTGGTCCCCTCTCTCTCCCTCCCCTCCCCCTCTCTCTCCGATAATCCTTTGGATTTGTATCTGGGGAAACATTTGTTCTTCAAAAATACTTAGAAACATGCAAAAACACGTGAGTTAATGCTGTGTCCCATCAATTTTGTCTACCATGTTATATCATTTTTTGTCCATATTTCAGCATGTTCGTCCATGGTTTGTCATGTTTCACTAAACAAATCATTCATATTTCAACGTTACTGTCATCAATGTCATGTCTATATTCCCAAAATCGCATGTCAGAAAAGCGTCCGATTTTTTTATCACGGATCGGACGCCCGATCCGTAGCACTACCCTAAACACTTTGCTAAAGATATATAGGAAGCAAACAGTGATTTAGAGAAAGATAGAAAACAAATATAGAGATCAATCCTCATGGAGATGCTCTCCTAGGCATAGGAAGGTACACCGGTTTGTCCGCGCACGCAGGGAAACAGGGGGGACGAATAATGTCAGATGGGAGATTAGAAAAAGGATGGCCGTGGCACTTCTTGTGTAGTTTAGGATTGCCTTCATCCTGCTTGCACTTGGCCAATCAGAAGCGGGCAACGATGTACTTGCCACCTCTCGTCTTCCACCACCCATCTCTCTTTCTCTCTCTCTCCACGCGCGTGCAACCCCTTCTAGTCCTGCTTTCTCTCTGATGGGAAGCTGCCCTCGTCGTTGCAGGCTCACCGCCGCGGCTTGTTACTGTGTGGGCTCCTGGCGGCGGCCGCCGACTCGTTGTCACGTGCGCGCCGCCACTGCGGGCTCACTGCCGGGCCTTGCCACTATCGTGGGGTCGCAGTGGCCTCCACCGCTGTTGTCGCCGCAGGCTCACGGCGGCCGTAGGCGGGGAGTCGCACAGAGGAGGCTCCCCGATGGCGAGGTGTGGTCCCCTCTCTCTCCCTCCCCTCCCCCTCTCTCTCCGATAATCCTTTGGATTTGTATCTGGGGAAACATTTGTTCTTCAAAAATACTTAGAAACATGCAAAAACACGTGAGTTAATGCTGTGTCCCATCAATTTTGTCTACCATGTTATATCATTTTTTGTCCATATTTCAGCATGTTCGTCCATGGTTTGTCATGTTTCACTAAACAAATCATTCATATTTCAACGTTACTGTCATCAATGTCATGTCTATATTCCCAAAATCGCATGTCAGAAAAGCGTCCGATTTTTTTATCACGGATCGGACGCCCGATCCGTAGCACTACCCTAAACACTTTGCTAAAGATATATAGGAAGCAAACAGTGATTTAGAGAAAGATAGAAAACAAATATAGAGATCAATCCTCATGGAGATGCTCTCCTAGGCATAGGAAGGTACACCGGTTTGTCCGCGCACGCAGGGAAACAGGGGGGACGAATAATGTCAGATGGGAGATTAGAAAAAGGATGGCCGTGGCACTTCTTGTGTAGTTTAGGATTGCCTTCATCCTGCTTGCACTTGGCTGCGCAGCGCAGGTGATGCGGAGCGGCGCACGGCCAACCTGGGCGAGGTGCGCTCCGGTGAGGCGCTGGGCGCCTGGGCGCGCTCTGACATCGAGCGGGGCATGGAGCTAGGAGAAAATTTTCATGGCACTCATACCACACAAGACACCGTGACATTCTTTTTTCTTTCTTTCTCTCTCCTCTCCTTTCTCCCTCTATCTCCTCTCTCTCTCTTATGTCTCTATCTCTTTTCGAATACCACCGTGCCGCGAAATTTCTCTCCATGAAGCTAGGGGAAGGAGTGGGTTTCACTGGCTGGCCACAAGGGGTGAGAGGGTGGGCTAGGGAGGTGCTTGAATCAAAAGAGGGAAAAGAGAGGGAAGCTTTTGTGTTGGAGAGCGATCTGGCTCCCCAGTCTTGTGCCAGGTCCCCACATCTATTGGGCCAACTAGAACCACAACTTAGGTCCTAACCCATCTGAGCCCAAAAGACTAGCTTGGTGGGAAAGGGGTGCCTTCACCTTATAAGTTGTGCTCTGCTATCACTAATATCCGATGTGAGACTAAACCCAACAATCTTCCCCATCACACATCGGACCATCTGCCCTACACCATACGATCTCCTGAAGATATTTTGGGTTACCGACCATGGCTCTGATACCACTTGTTGGAATCCGCTGCGATCCTGCCATCTCATAGCCCGCCAACGATTCGGCTTTTCCTAAGACCAACACCTAGTCTCTGGCTAGTTCCCCACATCTATTGTATGTCACACATTCAGGAGCAGACACTAATGTGGCAATAGGCTCATGTGACTCCGAAAACGACAGTGCTGAGGTTCTCCTAGTAGAAGGGGCTACTGTTGCAAGTGCAGCTACTAAGCGTGTTTTCGTAGGGTCGGCATCATCTGTTCCAAAAGACGGTGAGTTCAAGGAGGACTCATCGGGCAGCCGCTGTAGGCTGCAAAAGAAAAAAGCAATCAGAGTCCGGGTGCACGGGTTCGCGCAAGACGCTGAAAAAACTCCAAGGTGGAGAAGACCATATTCCCCAAGATCGAGTTTGTTAGGTTTCGTGTCGAATATGTGTACAAGTAGGTTACATGGACTCTGTGTTGCAATAGGCAGGGTTGGTTTAGAGTTATAGTTAGACTCTAGCCAGACCTCCACTATATAAAGAGAGGCAGTACTAGTGTAATCAAGATAACGACTTCATAATAGTAGCATAGGTAAGAGAAGGTCAGCGGCAGGTATGTGGTCGTGACCTGGTCAGCCGATGTGCTGTGATATTATGGTTTGGGATGGAGCGCCCATAATCAGGGCCCCACAGATGTAGGCGAAATCTGAACTGCGTTAATAAACATCGTGTCTCCTGGTGTGTTCGTGATGTTGCATGGGCGCATAACCTAACATTTTGAATTTATAAGCTAGACAGAGGAAAATATGATCTCTCATATAAAAGTATTATTCAAAATCATGAAAATACGATTCATGGTGTAAAAAGCACGTAATACATTTATTTTAAATTTATTTTAAATACACAAGCCATCAAGCAATTTGGAATTATTATGTTATTTAGCTTCCAATCATATTTTGGCAAGATATTCTAAATATGAAAGTATAGCATTTAAAATTATTCTAGAAAGCAAAACATATTGAAATGTCTACTATTCAAGGTCTTGAAAATGCAAGTATTAAAGTCCACTTGTATGAAGTACACATTTATAGATGTATTCCATCTATATACATGCCTTTCAAAAAGAGTTATGGAAATGGATCATGCTATTTAATTTAGCATATCCTAGCTTTTCACAACTTCGAAAATATGATCCTGGTACAAGATCTTTTTAAATAGGTTTTAAAGCTTTTGGAAAATAAGCAAAATTCATGCCAATGCTCGAACTTTAACAAATACTATCATTTAAAGGTTTTAAATTATTGCAAATTTTTTTCTCAGAATTTTAGGTAACAGCCACTAATGAAATCACCCTAAAAATGGATGTTACAGATGAACGCTTCTGTAATCGCACCTAAATGCTATATAAACTCTTTTATACTGATTTTTCTGTTCGTGCTGTTCTCCCATTTCAGGCAATTCGAAGGTATCTGATTCAGTTGAGGGCAATGGCTGCAGCACTGTTACAAGGGTGCTATTCTGTGGCCCCTATTGGCCTGCTTCTACTAATTACACTAAGGAATATTTGCAGAACTATCCATTTATTCAGGTTAGTACGACAAGTTTTATATGAATTCATTAAAGGTGCAATTAAGCACACATAATTTATTTGGTATAAAGAGTGGTTCAAATCCAAGTATCATGTGACTTTATACGTAGATTGCTGATTATCGTCTATTTTAACTTTATTTTGACACTATGGCAAAAAGCTCGTGTCGGTTTATGTGTCAATTCTAATCATAAACCAACATAGATGCTATCTTACCATTATCATTATCAACTCGTGGATAGAACCGACACAAATGTATTTGTGTCAGTTCTAGCTATGAACCAACACAGATGCCCACGACTCAGTTCATGGCTAGAACTAACATAGTTGTATCTATGTCGATTTGTGGATGGAACCGTCATAGATATTAACTTATCTGTGCATTTTTAAAATTTTTGGATCTTTTTTGATAACTTTTTTTCATATGAGCTTATATGTAAATTGTAACTCTCGAGGATATCCACAAATTTATATTCCCTCCGGTCACAAATTTTTGACACTTTTAACTTTGCATAGTCTCCAAAGCACAACTTTGACCACTAATTACCATGATAGTTTATTTATAAACCCACTAAAATTTTAATATTGTTAAAGTACTTTTGGAAACAAATCTACACATACTATTTTTATATAGTTAATCTAAATATTTTAAAACATATTCATACGTCAAGTTTTGAAGCTTTCATCAGTAGCTGACATCCTTTTCAATTAAGCAATATAGATGTCTAAATAATCATTAAAAGGCTAAAACAATCATAACTTATTCAAATAAAGTTGGATAGAAACAATATGTTAATGAAAATTATAGCTTTCGATGAGATATACGACTTTGTAGTTGAAAAGTTTTACATGTGAATTCATTTACATACCCGAAAAGATGATGAAAGATTTGAAAAATATAAGTCAAAAGGATTGCACGTCTTATTTCAAATACTCCCTCCGTTCCAAATTATAGTTCACTGTTAACTTTTGGATATTTTATTTGACCATTCATCTTATTCAAAAATATATGTAAATATTATTTATTTTATTGCGATTTGTTTTATCATTAAATATATTTTAAGTATGACTTCTATTTTTGCATGTTTGCACTATTTTTTGAATAAGATGAATGGTCAAAAGACGTCTCCAAAAGTCAACAGTAAATTATAATTTGAAACAGAGGGAGTAAAAAACAATGTGCGGTGGGATGGTTAGAAGGTGGAGTGTGGAAGCCAGAGATCCTGAGCTTGGATCCGAGACAAGGCATATTTAGCAGATAGTGCACGCGGAGTAAGTAGTGGTAGTGGCTGTTAATGCATATAATTTAATAGAAAGTGCAACAGCGTAAGTGGTCGAGGTTAGTTATGCTAAGCTGATAGGGTTTGAAAATATGTTTTTAAAAATCAATTTTTACATAAAAATGAGTTTTCAAAATTCTAATTTCTGTCGGTTCGTGACTTGATCAAACACAGATAGACTTTTTCGAGGATTTTTGAATGGGATACTTTGATGACTCCAAAAATATACTTTTAGTTTTTAAAATCAATTTTTACACTAAAATAATGAGTTTTCGAAAATTCTATCCGTGTTGTTTCGTGGTAGTCTTTTTTATGTCAGTTTTTGAATCGACACTCGGACTATTTGTGTCGGTTCAAAAACCAAGGCTGATGGGGGTTACCAATCGGCACAATAGACCTTTCTGGTGTAGCATGAACCACTGAAATTTCTGAACTTTTAAATCTTTACCTAATAATAAAGAGAATAGAGTTCCCACTCGGTATTTCTTCTTCGTCCGTCAACCACTTAAGCACCGTCTGATCGCGATCGGACGGCTCCTCCCTCTCCGCCACTTGAAGGCCTCATCACCGAATCAAGCCGGCCTAATTTTGGCCCATAATCACAAAACCCTAATTGCCAGCTATAAAAGGGGATCAACCCTAATCAAGGATGAATCAACACGAACATCAAGCCGGCGGCTGGAAAAAGAAAGGAAACAAAAAAGAGGGAAAGGTAAAGGGGGTGGGGCGCCGCCCCTCCCAATCTTTCTCCTCCCTCGGTTCTCTCTCTCCAGGGCACAGCTACCAGGGGCGGGCCTTCTCCTCCTCCACGCGCCGCCCCCGTCTCCTCCACGCACCGCCCTTCTCCTCCTCCAGCGACGGCCACCCTTCCTCCTCTCACTACTAGAAATCTAACTTTTGCCGAGTGTGAAAAACAATTACCTACAAACCTTCGATAAAAGTTAAGGTGGCCAACGGTGCATACTTTTTCTAGTGTTAGAAAAAAAACGGTCGGCTATTAAATGCTTAACCGAGAGGTTGCAACAATAACCGACGGTTTTTAGAAAACCCTTGGCCATTCATGGGAATGGCCAACGGTAGAACTAAAACTCTCGGCCATCTAAAAGAATAGCCGACGGTTAAAAGAAAACCGACCGACGGTTGAAATAAAACTCTCAGTCATTCATGGTGATGGCCGACAGTTAAAATAAAACCCTCGGCCATTCAAGGAATGACCGAAGGTTTAAAGCAAAACACTCGATCATTGTATATAAAATGATAGGAGTTAAAAAGAAATGCATGTACAATTTTAAACAACAAGTGTGTGAGGTGAGTTGGCTAGGTGGGAGAGTTTTATTCAATATGTCATGGGTTCTAATCCTATGCAACACACATTTATAATTAACTTGATTTAATGGGAAAAAATGATGTCAAAGTTCAAGTATGTATAGAGAGGTTCATCCTGATAGGAAAATATTTTTTCTATTTCATCCGTTAAATTTGGTCATAATTATTCCACCACATTTTCCTAGTGTTTACCATTTCCGTCGATGTGTTATAGTTGCTCACTTATACTTTTCTCGAGTGTTCTCTATTTCCGACGATAAGTTAAAGTCACTCACCTATGCATTTTCCGAGTGCTTCAAAAACTGTCGCTAATTTCATTCCCGAGGGTTTCGTCGGTAATTGCACGAATTACCCATCATGGGTGGCCGAGGGGAAGTTACCAACGGTATACGCTCGGCCATATACATGTCCTACGGTATTTTCTAATGGCCGACAGTATTTGCACACTCGGTAAAAGTTAGAATTCTAGTAGTGTCTTCTCCACGCCGGCACCGCCCTCCTCCACCACGCACCGGCAGCGGCCGGCGCAGCCCTCATCCTCGTCTCTCCGGTCACCTCCAGATCGGCGCCGCCCCTTGGCTTCTCCATGCCCAACGCCGTGCACGTCGCTCCGCCGCCTTCCAGATATGTGCCACCCATGCCCCGACCTCCTCCACATCCGGCGCCGCCCCTGCCTCCGGCCATCCTCAACGTCGGCGCCACCCCAGCCCTCCTGCCGACGTCGCCCCGGCCTTCCCCACCGCCTCGGCCACGCCCGGCGCCGCCCCGGCCACCTCCGCGTCCAGCGCCGCCCTGGCCACACCCGACACTACCTCGGCCTCCTCCGACGCCACCCCCGTCACCCTCAAAGCCGTCGCCGCCCCGGTCCTCTCCCCTGACGCTGCCAAGCCGGCCCTGCTTCCTGTTTACATTCTGCTATCTGTATGCTCTCTTCTTCGGTTCTCGGTACATTTATACTAATTTTGGCATACAATAGTACTTAAGATGTTTGATTTTTTTAATCAAGCAGTAATTAAATGCATAATTAAAAGAAAAATGTATTTAAATCATAATTTTTGAAATTAAATTTATTTTCTATCGAAAGGAAAATGTATTTAAATGTTATTTTCATTGATTGTAATCAATTAAATTTGTAAAGTAATGAAATAAAATCCAAAACATTATTCTAAATTATGTTATTATTATTAGTTTACTTCTTGCATCTTCTAATTAAGGTTAATGCATTCATAGAGTAATCCACCATATTACTAACATATATTTAGTTTTTTTTATTAAGGGGCAAAGAGGGGGCGTGTGAGGTTTTTTATTTCTCCCGTTGCAACGCACGAGCATTTTTGCTATATCTCTAAAATTCCATCCCGTATAACTTATCCAATTTTTTTAGCCTTTTTCTTAAAAGTCATCCCTTCTCACCTCGCTCTCCCCGTCGCCTCCTTCCTCCTCCTCCCTCCAGTGTCCCCATCGCAGAGCTCCGCCCGTGGCCGATGACGAATGTTGCTTCCTCCCATCTCTCTCCCATCTCCCTTTTCGGTCTCTCCCTTCCTCCCTTTCCCTCTCGGCGCGCCGCTGCGCTGTCTTTACTAACGGGTCTCCCCTAAGCAATCTACACTAGTCACACATAAAGGCTAATATATGGGTGTGCTAATCTACTGGTGGGTCGGTTTGAGGATTAGATGGTTTGCCAGTAATCTATTACTAACGAAATGTATACATAAAAATAACAGCGAATTACTACCTTTTGCATGTAGCCCAATTTTGAAGGGAAAGAAGTTTTTTAAAAAAATTGGGTACATTAACCATCATAAAATCTTGGGATGCATTAAATAATCGGTTTAAATTTTTTTGTGTTTTTATAATAAATTTTGTCACTGATATTATTTTGACCCAAATAAAACCAGACTTGCTATTTTACATCGATTACTTTTCATTACTGTCAAATACGTGTACTTACCTTCTAAAAGGATATATCCTTGCAAAGAGATAAAAATGCAATTAACAAGTGATTACTATCCAATGCGATACCATACTGAGGAATAAAATAGAAAACGTACATAAAAAACAAAAATGAATCTACTCATTTTATTCGAAAACACTTATACACAGACGTCCGTGCGAGTGCGTGCGCCAGACGCGTGCAGACTGCAGTGAGGGCATGCTGCAGGGGTGGGTCCCACAACATTTTTTCTTTTTGTGGCCATAAAATTTGACTGGGTGCTCTAATCCACCAACCGTTTTGCACCAACGCGTTCCTCGTATTTTTACGAACAAAACAATATGTATGTGGCTATATAAATTTTGACCGGGGTTTCCTCAAACTTCAATCTTGCCTAGTGAAACTTTGGGTTTCGCCTACTGAAACTTGGATTTCATACTCATTAAACTTGCTGAACTGTCAAGGTTCATCAGGTTTAATCTAAGTTTCAATAGGTTTCATCCAAGTTTCATCAGGTTTCATCTGGCGCTCGGCTTCATCAATACGTGGGCAAGGTTCATCTGCACACAACCAAGTTTCACTAGTATACGTGTAAGTTTCATATGTGGGTTCTCCTAGGTTCACATCAAAAAATGAAAAAGTGAAAAAATTCCAAAAAAGTTAAAAAGTATATAAAATGGGTTGCCCTCGATTTTAAAAGAATTATGAAATTTATTCCATGCATTTTGAACATTGTTTGAATTTTATACAAAAATCAGAAGTTTTAATTGAAATATGATCAACTGCACGTCTAGCACATCTAGCCAACGTCCGGGCGCTCGTGGATGGCTGATCGGACAGTCGTCGCTGGTCCAGTGCGCGCGCGTCTGGACGGACGTCCGGAGGCTAGCGTTCGCCCATTTTATTATCCATTCCTTCTTGAGGAAAGGAATTCATAAGGGAGGGAATTTTACTATCTTGAGTAAAATGGAAAGGGGAAAGGGAGTTTACAACTAAAAAAGAGGGAGTTCAATTCCCTGGTGACCCTTGGTAACTGAACACCCACCCCATTTCCTTATCCCTTATCCGAACCCCATAGTTGCCAAACAAACTGAAAATTCTTAGTAACTTATAGTAAATTTGGTATTGACATGGCCCATTAACTTGTAGTAGCGGTGGGAAAAATAGGTTCGGGCCAAGGAAGGGCCGCGCGAGGCACGCAGAGCACAAGAGTGGTGCCCAAAAGTGGATGGCTCCATGGGGGTGGTGTCTAGAGGCAGGCGGTGCTCTGAATGGCTAGGAGAGGGTGGCGTTGTCGGGACCTCAAATCCGCCAAAGGACATGGATGGGGGATGCTCGAGGGAGTGGTTGTAGGCTGCATGGTGCAGGAGGGTAGAGTGTAGACGACGTGTTGTAGGATCGGCGAGGGTCATTGGGATTAGACCTGATCATTTATTGGGCTCGGGCAGGTTCGGGTCGGTTTTTCTGAAACCCGACCAAAAATTAGCCGGCTCGAGCCTGACCAGACCCGACGCAGCAGGTCACAAATTCGGGCCCGAACTAGACCCGAAACCTGAAAACCCAAAAACCCAAGCCCGCACGGTTGATTTTGCAATAATTTTGGGCCCAAATCCGATCTGACCCGATAGTTGGGCTTCAAATCGAGGCCCAACCCGACCCGATGCATTGGTCGGGCCAGGTCGGATTGGGTTTTTTGGATCGGGTCGAGTCGGATACGTCGGGTCCGGGCTACCCATGAGTAGGTCTAACTGAGATCAAGGACAACGGCGCGACTGGGTGGTCAAGATGGCACCAATGCACTGGGCACGAGAGGGGCGGTGACCAGTCGCTAGAGAAAGGTCGCCAGACGGGCAGGTGGTGGTCGTGGAGAGCACTGTGTAGTCAACTTTCAGAGCAAATGCACACTACTTTGTTGACCAAATGTGAGAAATTAATGGGGCGACAATTGTGAATACACACATATTACAAACAAGATGTTTTCCAACAGGACAGAAGCAAACCAATGCTTTAGCCTTTTCCATTACAGACAGGAGCAATCTTATCAGAAAAAACCATCGAGTGTCCATAATAATAAAATTTCCTTCCCAATTGATGATACAACACAAATTGTATACTCCGTATATAAGACTTTGTATCCCATCAATTACCAAAACATTGGAAATATTTTTAGTTTTAAAATTTTCTTTAATGGCTATCGGTACATATTCGAAATTGTCCATGCTCATGTAAAATTTTAAAAGCATCGCATTACTTCACTCCAACAAAACATGTCATATATACCAATAAGTCTTTACTGATTTAGTTAGAACCGACACAAATAAGATTACTAATGCCGGGTATTTCAAGGTGCGTAAAAAAACTTTGATATGTCGTTATTAACTAACAATCAACGCATATTATTGATTATATATGTTGAATCTAACTATGACCTAGCACAATTATATCTGTGCCGGTTCATATGACAACCTGGTACATATAAAGATGTTCTTCCTGTCAATTTGTGTTGCTTGTACTCATAAGTGTCGGCTGGAAATTACACCGATCGAAAAGCTTTACAGGTATTTTATCCCTATGCACATCCATATAATTCAATCGATCGATATTCCCCTAATACAATCGATCGATCTCTGTTACACCCATTGGCCCATATTGACGATGAACAGTGTGCTTTACTATAGTGAGTACTGTAGCGTGATTGGGTTTGTTAGGGGTTAGGTTTCTATGGTTTTCAAAATTAGGATTAGGATTAGTTTCCTTTCTTATTATCCAAGTTGAATATTTATTAGGGGTTAAGTCGATCCTTTCTTAGTAGGCCCTAGAAAAGGGAGTGTCATGTATTCTTTGTTATTATGGAAGTAATGAGTAAACCAAGTTTTTAATAAGGCATTGCGGATGATTTATGGACGGTGGCTTTGTATAGCCAAAGGCACTAGCTTTAACAACAACTCATCTCGTTCACGTGGCCGTATCTCTTCTTGCTACATGCTGAAATCAAGCACGTAACAAGTTGGTATTAGAGCTAGGCGATCCTCTCGCCATGGTTTGCGAAGATCGGCACTCGCGACTGTACTGCTTCCATGGGTGGCTCCTTGAAGATCGGTGAGTTTTCTCGAGCTTCAACCTTGAGGACAAGGTTGATTCAAACGGGTAGTAGTGTTACACCCATGGGCCCATATGAAAGATGAACAGTGCACGTTACTGTAGTGGGTATTGTAGCACGGTTGGGTTTGTTAGGGGGTTAGGTTTCTATGATTTCCAAAATTAGGATTAGGATTAGTTCCCTTTCTTATTATCTAGGTTGAACCTTTCTTAGGGGTTAAGTCTGTCCTTTCTTAGGGCCTAAGTCAATGCTCCATGTAAAAAGAGGGTCATTTATCCTTTATTATAATAGAATCATTGTAAGCCAAGTTCTTAGTAAGGCGTTGCCGACAATAAACAGCCGGTGGCTCCGTATAGCCAAAGGCGCTAGCTTCGACAACAACAAGTCTCACCCATGTCGAGGGCCGTATCTTTTCTTGTTGCGTGCTAAAATCAAGCACGTAACAATCTCTCTGCGACTCACTGCTATATCTCCACCTCTTCCCAATTTGCCAAGGCCCAACATTTCTCTTCATTTTCCTTGTCATCGCTGCCCTCTCCATCGTCCTCACCACCACATCCCTCTACACACATGTCGTTGTTGTGCCAACCATCTGCATGGTTAATTACTATGGCACGTACATGATCTGGTGCCCTATGAGGACGAGTCAACAACTAGTGAGGAGCCTCATGAGCCGCAACCCTCTCCATCGACCTCACCGCAGTATTCATGCTTTTCGTGGTCACGATGGTACGTTGACGATCCAACGCCCCGTGAGGAACCAATGCACAAGAAGTATCCAGCCACATCGCCCCTAATCAATCTTTGGAGTGGCTCTTCCGATGAGGAAGAGAAGAAGACGACAAAGTATGATGACTATGGTGACAAAGAGCTCACCCCAGCTGACTCCTACAAGGAGGAGTCAGAGGAAATGGTGGCTATCAGATTGTATTGAGGGTCTGATGACTAGAACAACTCCCCTGATATTTGGTTAGACCTCGAGGATGGCGAGAAGACAGTTGGCCATGACGTTGTCACCACCGTCTTGCTAGGGTTGCACAATAGTTCGTACGTAGCAGTATTAGCCTAGCTAGCACCAGATAGGCTAAAAAAATATTTTAAAATATGTATCTTTTTTGCTGTGGCTGTAAACCAGCATATAAAATAGGTCCTTTGCACCGGTTCATAATCCGGATCCTGATGTAAGATGCTTCCTTTGTACTCTTGAACGTTGTTGTGCATATCAAGTCAACCGCATGTGACTACCACTCCTATGAAATATGCCATCGATGTTGGCTCCAAAGCATCCTTAATGTCAATTTATAATCAGGCTTATGAACCGACATAGAATGACAGACACTAATATGTCTACTTATCTTTACCAATTTGGGACCGGTACAGATCAATCTATTCTCTATGCTGATTTATGGCTAGATTAGGCACATATATTTGAAATATTTGTTACTACCTCCGGTCAAAAAAACAAGTCGTTGTTGAATTTTAAACACTTCTTTAACCATTCGTCTTATTCAAAAATTTAGTGCAAACATGCGTAAATATAAAATCATGCTTAGAGTACCTTTGATGATAAAACAAATCACGACAAAATAAATGATAATTTACATAGTTTTTTGAATAAGACGAATGATCAAACTCGTGTACAAAAGTGAACGGCGACTTGTTTTTTTGATCAGAGGGGGTAATTTGCTAACTTTACTGGCACCGAAAAGCTACCAGCTAGCTAAACTACCCTAGCTATGTACATCTGGTGCTCATCATGAGGACGCAATCAAGCTACCGGTGGACGATGGTGGGGGTGGTCGGAGGTGTCCCTACTGTCGGATCCTCGCATCCATCCGTTCACTGACTACCCCTCCACCTTTAACACGAGGGTGGGATCCTCACCTCTTGGTGCTAACACATCCTCACTGTGCTCCTCACCAATCGGCTCCACACAAGCGAACTCCTAATTGCTGGCCAACCATGGCAAGGTAGGCAGAGAAGGGAGCAACCCTGGATAGGATGACCACGACAACGGAGACCACTACTAAAGAAATGGTCTAATCTATCGGTACATAAGTACCGGCTGAATTGAAACCAATACTGATTATGCACCAGTATCGGTTTATAACAACAATAGCGGTTTTAGACTTCAATATCAGTTGGAGCCAACACTAAACATGCCTTTCGTAGACGGATATAGGCCAGCTAGCATGCGGACTAGTCAGTAACAGTTCCTAATACAAACCCGCACTCAGCAGTACAGGTGCGTATTACGAATCGGTACTAAAGGCTTGTTCCCTCAAACTTCAAAAAGGAATGTATATCATGCTCTAATCAATACGTGTGAGTGGGTGGGTTGGTTAGAATGGTGAGTGGATAGTCATCTCGTGGTATAAGGTCACAGGTTTGAGTTTTGAGTTCGCCACATGTTTCCCGTTCTCGCAGCAACTACGAAATGATGCCAAAGAATAGATTATATTGATTGTATATGCCAACCAACACATATAACCATAAAAATGGTAGTCGTGGACATGCAACAAAGATTTATATTTGTCGACTCTAATTTCTAGTAGCGTATCGTACCGTTGTGTATTGCTGCAACAAATTTTTTTTTATATAGCCTATATGTTGTGATAATTTGTAACGATTTTTCTGTGACTTTTAGTAAACCTTCCAAAGATCCTAAAATTATTTTTTTATAATGTTTAGACCTCTTTTCGAGGGCTCTCAAATTTGCTACAGTAATACGGCAACACAACGATACGCTAAAAAGAACAAGGCCATAATTTGAATTTTGTGCCAATCGGTAATCAACACTTGAACATATAAGCTTTTGTATGTGTGCACAAAAAAAACCGGCTCTAATAAGTACTCCATTCGGTTTTATAATATTTGTTGTTTTGAACATTGATACGATCTTCAAAATGCAGTTTTGACCATCAATTACTAATGAAATTTATCTATAAAATCAAAGAAAATATTATATTGTGAAAGTATTTTTCGATACGAATTTATATGCTTGGTTTTTATGTACAGAATCCAAATAATTTAAGAGATTTTTATAGATAAAGTTTTAAAATTTTGACTTAGGATAAACATAAAACGATAAGTATTATGGAATTGAAGGGAGTAGTAACCTTAATTGTGCCATTCTAATTGCATTGATATATAGATATATAGGTAATTATGATTTGTTTCGATGCAGCGTACATGCAGTTTCTTTGAAATTGTGTTTTGACCACACGTCTGTGTATTTTTCAGGTCGATGATGTTGGTCCCGAGCAAGTACCTGATGTAATTCAGAACTACCATATATGTGTAGTGAAAAATCGACGTATAGATTCAGAAATCATCACGAAAGCAACTCGGATGAAGATTCTTATGCAGTATGGTGTTGGATTAGAAGGTGGTCTACAGTAAATTGTCTTCTAATTGATTTGACGACATAACTAGCTAGAAAGGGCATTTTCGATCGTGTGGTTAATACTTTCTGTTTTTAATTCCTAAAGTACAATATTTCACATGCAGTACTTTCATTGCTAATGGAGATTTTGACTAAAGTGGAACATGTTTCACCTACATTTTTACCTAAAAACTATTTCGTTCAGCCCACTATTATAACAAATATACAACTTAATATTAGATTATGTCTATTTTCTTATAGTATCTAATTTATAATGAATATTTATGAAAACTATTTTTTCTTATTTATGAAAATTGAACTATTGTTATATAATCTTGTAGTGAATTTTAATTTACCTAGCCTCTGAATATTAACTTTACTTCCTCGGGCCATTCAACTTACATCTGCTAGAACACCCCGTCCCCCAAGAAAACCGTTACAATTATGTTAAATGCCGATGTGGTCGTTATTTTTTTTAAAGTTTCTTAGGTGTTTCTCACACGGTGGTATTCTTGATGAGATGACATCCATGCCACATCCCTCCCCCTCTCTTTCTAAAAGAAATTCAACCTCAAAAAATTATCAATTTTTAATCAACATTATTGAATTTTTAAATTTTGAAACATGTGAAAATTTGTATTTGAAAGTTATTATTTTTTAAAAACTCATATCTGAACTTTCAAAATTTCAAAGTAAACAATTTTAAATTTTCCGCATTTTCAAATTCTTTTTTTTTGCATTTTTGAGACCTTCAAATTTATTTTTTAGGAAACATTTGAAAGGCTTCAAAATTTGAGTTTGATTTTTTTATGTGAAGTTTTCAATATTGTTTGAAATTTCAGAATATATTAGCATAAAAAATAGAAGGGTGGTAACATGCATTTCATGTCATTAAGAAAAACACACGTGTGGTAACCATTTATGCAACTTATGAAATACGATCACATAGCGTTAAATGAAACCTTTCGGGAGCAACAGTGCTAATGGATGCAAAGTTTAATAGGTTGACAAATTAGAATTAATGTTGAGGGGGGCTAAAGGAAATTCACTACAAGTTTATGAGTTGGCAATGCAATCTTCTCTTTTTAGGCCTTGTACATTTCAGTTTAGCGTAGCGTAGTGTTTTACTATAGCAAAATTTGAGAGTATTTAAAAAAGAGATTTAAATATTGTAAAAAATAATTAAAAATAGTTTAAGGATCTTTAAGAGGACTACTAAAAATCTGTGAAAAATCATTACAAATTATTACATCAAATAGACTATACAAAAAAGATAAATTTTATTACAATGAAATGTTACGCTACGTTAAGTTCAATAGAACAAGGTCTTAATCTTTATTTGTGGGCTACAATTGATGGGCCTACTGTATGAACTGGGTTTGGGCCAACACTCTGACCCGTTGGTCAGTTAGACCTGGACGGCTGGACATACAGTGAACTACGCCAACCAGCCTAGTTTCAACCCGTCCGCCACATCTATGAGCTCATAAAATTAAGGGGACATTAAATTTATAATTTATTTTTAATTCTAGAAGGAACCTAATGCAAAAACAATTGGTCCAGTAGAACCGATTTTTTTACTGCATTATACCTTGGGGGCCAAAGGCATGTGAGATTTTAGAATTTGTCACTCTTAATTTATAACTCATATTTCAAAATTTATAACCATGACTAGCTTACTATGGCCTTGTTTGTTTCAGATTAATGTAGAGTTGCGATTTACTGTAGCAAATTTGTGACCCCCCTCAAAATACGTTTTAACGAGTTCAAAAAATTATGAAAAAATATTTTACAAACTTTAAGAAGTACTATTTAAAACCCATAAGAATGACTATAAAACATTACATCATTTGGCTTATACAAAAATAACAAAATTTTATTTAATTTAATTTAATTTAATCTGAAACAAACAAGGCCTATCATAGACACATCAGGTCCTACTTACCAGCGTCACATGAGGTAATACATATAAATTGAGTATCAAATTATGAATCCCCCCCAAAGGCAGCCAGTGTCAATAATGGTATGGGAAAATTAACACATTATCCTTCCTCTTATATTGAGCCGGCAATTTTCCATAGGTATCGATGTAGATGCTGCTACAGAACAAAGAATTAAAGTTGCACGAATACCTGGGAGCAAGACAGGAAATGCAGTATCTTGCGCAGAAATGGCAATCTATCTGACTCTCGGCGTTCTGCGGAGGCAGGTATGTTGTGGTTAGGCCGGTAAGGTTTTCTTTTCTTTTCTTTTTTAAAGCTGATTGTTTACCAAGTCATAACAATGACCCCTTTCTAACTTACGCTTTTACTCCCTGCATGCGCATGTGGTTACAATATTGATCTTCTGAAAACTTCGATCTCTTCATGTCTTGACCTTTATTTCTCTTTATTCAATGGTTGATAGCACTTGTAATTTATATATACTACATTTGAAATGTACGATGAAAATTAATGGTCATAAATATTTATAAATATAAGTAGAATTTTATTTCGTTAGGATAATATTTTGGTTAACAATTACTCTGCTAATATATAGTTTTTTTGTGACACAATTAATGCTAGTAGATTTGTATACTAAGGTACTTACATAATCTGATTATGGTTTTATACCACACAAATGATACATTAGTAAAGCTTATTAATTGTTGGTCAAAGATGCTTTATATTTGTGGAAGAATAGAGTACTGTACGACCAAACGCAGCCTCACTTTGATATGCAGTAAAATAGCTCTATTCCTAATTCTAACACGTACGTGATAGTTAATATGCGGTGGCCATTGACCACGCCGAGAAAAGAGGCGGACGCGGATCCTCTGCAGTTACTGTCCTCTGCAGTTGAGGATCCACATGTCAGTGACCACGCCATGGAGAATAACTGCAGAGGATCTCAATCCGAAGATTTGAGTCTGAGATGAGTGTGTGCTTGTTCATAGTCGCGTTACTCGTGTACCGATGGTAATTCCCGACCGCGATGAGAAGACGTGCGTTCACCGTTGTGTTGCAGTGCGAGCCCAACGTTGAGATCTTTTTCCTCAACGAGTCACAGATTCATCTAGAATAGCAGGGGAAATGTTCAAAATTAATCCTGTCATGCTGTACGCATTGCACGCAAGTACACGTCCCAGTGCACTTTTTGTGATCGTGTGCAGACAATAATGACCTAGACTCGACTCGTTAAATTTCTTACTTTTGGCGAGTATCATGTGACATCGTGATTATATACGACATAAGAAGTCAAAGCATGTGGCATGCATGAAAGAAGTCAATGCATTGAAAATAATAATTAAATATATTTTTTTAAAAAGGCTAGGAAGACTGACTGGTTTGTCACACGCCTAAGATGGGCTATATCCTTTTGTATATCTTGGGCCAGGGTGTCATGGGATCAGGAAATTTCAGTTTATAACTCTCGATTGGGACATGTCGAGAAAAATGAGACCGAATTGTGTTTTTTCAAAATATATGTATGACAATTTTTCAAAACATGACTCTTTCAAAAAATTTGGAATTTAAAATTGAAATTTCAGAAACTGAGCATAGATTGAATTCAAACTTTAAAATATAATTTTTTATTTTTTTAATCAAAGCACCAGTTGAATCCAAAATTTAAAATTTTAGAATTTAAATTTTAATACTTGAAATTCTAAAATATCATTGTTTGGGGTTGGAAAAGGTAAGTTTTGATTTTTTTTTGTTTTATAAGTTTTATATTCCGAAATTTTAATTTCTGCTCAAATTGAATACATGGACGGAGCCAGTGGTATTTTGCTCAGTCCCGTAGTATGACGAGGCAAGAGAAAAGAGAAAATGGAAAATGGTGCAGATGTCATGTTTTGAAAAAGGTAGCATGCACAATGTTATATTTTGGAAGGCGGCACAATTGGGTGTTAATTTGCACGAGATGTTTGAAGTAGGTATAATAAAATGAATTTTTTATGGAATTATGAAAAGGCAAACTTGCTTGTTTGTGTTGTACGGTCTGTGCTGGCATACGTAATGGACCAACTCATAATCTGGCCTTTTGGCATTACCTTGCAGAAGGAGATGGACATAGCTGTGAATCAAAAGGATTTGGGCATTCCAGTTGGAGAAACTCTGTTCGGAAAAAAAAGTCTCTGATTTTTTTCACAAGTTATATTTGTTTCATCTTCCAATTTGTTCAGTAAGTTGTATGCTTGCGCTGTCTAGATCTTTATCTTGGGCTTCGGAGCCATCGGTGTGGAAATCGCCAAGAGGTTAAGGCCATTCGGAGTAAAAATTCTTGCCACCAAAAGAAACTGGTCATCGGATCCATTGCCATGTGGTAATTAAGCTGTAGTAGTAGTAGTGTCATTCAACTTATAGAGATAGTTCACTATCTTTCTCGTGCTGGTTGAGTGCAGAGATTGACGGGCTGGTTGATAAGAGAGGTCGGCAGGAAGATATATACGAATTTGCTGGAGAAGCTGACATAGTTATAACGTGCTTGCTTTTAACAAGCGAAACGGTTAGTCATTCTCCATGTGCTTTTTACAAATGGAATAATCAATGATTCACTACTATAAACATGAGCATTTGAAGATTTTTCACCGTTAAAAACCCATTGTGATTCAGCTATCTCATGATCCAACAACGATCCGACTCTCCTCAACACCAACACCTGGTCTCGAATCTAGGTCTCCCACATCCATTGAGCCAACTGGAGTCATAACCAAGATTCTGACCCAACTCAACCCAAAAAGCTAGATTGATGGGGTGATGACACCTCCACCTTTTGAGTTGTGCTCCCCACCAGGTGTTGGTCTTAGGCTCCGTCCTGCTACATCCATTGATTCAACTAGAGTCATAACCAAGGTTCTGGCATAATTCAACCCAAAAGACTTGTCTGATGAGTGAGGACACCTATATCTTTTAAGTTATGCTTCCCCATCATCGATATTCGATGTAGGACTAAACCCAACAATCTCTTCCATCACACATCTTAGCCTGTTTGATAACCGTGCAATCTCTAGGAGACGTTTCGGGTTCAAACCTGGAGCTCTGATGCCACTTGTTAGAGCCCGCCACGATCCTGTCATCTAATGGCCCATCAACAATCCGGCTCCCCAGGTCTTAGGCCTAGGTCCCTTACATCCATTGGTCCAACTGGAGCCACAATCAAAGTCATATCCCACTCAACCCAAAAGACTAGCTCGCTGGGTGAGGATGTCTCCACCATTTAAGTTATGTTCCCATCATCAATATCTATTATGGGAATAAACCCAACGGCCACTCTGTGTGTATCTATGATACATGGGACCAGGGCCACTTGCTATGACACATGGAGTGGCAACCATCGAACGCCTCTTTAAATACAGTTAACCAATCAATCTCTACATGGAATTGATAATTTTGTTATCAAATTAATACTAGGTTGGAATTGTGGACCATAAGTTCCTTTCAGCGATGAAAAAGGTACGTGCATTTGTTTCTGGCATGCATACTTATCTGCTATTGGTGAGATTTACATGTTCTTGTTTCCTTGATCTCTATCCATGATTAATTAATCTTTATTCAATGAAGAAGCTATCGTTCTCCATCCATGATATCCGACGAGAAGATATTTATATTTAAAAAAATGCTCATATACACTTCTGAAGTACAAAACTATCTGAACCATTCCCCATTATTATTTTTTTCGCAGGGATCATATTTGGTCAATATTGCAAGAGGAGGCTTACTGGACTACAAGGCTGTATTTAATCAGCTTGAATCAGGCCACTTAGGTGGCTTAGGCATTGATGTTGCATGGACAGAGCCGTTTGATCCAGAGGATCCGATTCTGAAATTCTCAAATGTTGTTATAACACCACATGTTGCAGGAGTCACTGAATACTCTTACAGAACGATGGCAAAGGTTTGCAGTTATCCCTTTTCACCGGACATAAATATTTAACATGCATGCAAATTAATTGTTTCAAAATTTTAGCTATAAGTATCATTTTCAACATGGTGTTACATAGCATTGGCCATCTGGCCCAATTAGACCATGTACAATGCATGGTATTACTTTATTAGGAGAGATGCTTGATAAAAAAAACGGTTTGTTTTACCATGTAAGATTAATTGATAGGTGTTTTCACATGTGCTTAGAGCTGTGTGTGTGTGAGGTGGGGGTTGAGGTTTGCTTAAGTTAGCACTAGTGAAGCTTGGATAGGGCTTACACATATTTTTTTCAAGTTTTGTATTATCTAAGCATCTGGATAAGCTTCATTGCACTGAAGATTTTTTTTACTTAGATGCTTAATGATATGGCAATGCACTCTCTCTTTAAGCATCTAGATACAAGCATCTTGTATTGTACATGGCCTTAGATGCGGCTCCAAAAATAATAGTACATGCACTCCTTATCCTTTCCGCGGATCCTTTTCTACCACACATCTTTCTATTTTTCCTAGGGTGCATTATATATGATAGGAAGGAAGCGGCATCCTCGACCACACCGACACTGACAGGCTGTGGCGAGCTGCCATATCTTTCCTCTAACTCCCCCTCCTCTCTTCTTGTGGGGGCAACGATCTTGAGCTCGTGGGGAGGGGCTAGAGTTTAACCTCACAGCGATAGCACCGATTTCCTACCTCCTTCTACTCCCCCATGTATCAATAGTGAATGGTGATCTTATGGGGTGACAATGAGATCGTGGAGCGACAATGACAGTGGCGATCTCGACAACAATCTTGACAATGAGAGAAGGAGTTTATGGGACAACAATGTGATGGTGGTTGTGCACTATATTGGAAGAAGCTAGACGGGGCAATATGTAGTGAATTTAGGCTTGAAACATGACCCTAGCGCGTTTAATACATGGTATGTTGGAACACCTACAAAATATTATGTTGTTTCTCTTGCTAAACATGAGTTTTTAAGTGAAATAACTATCTTACTGTAGAGAAATATTATATGTTTCTCTGGTAAACACCCGTTACAAAAATGTGAGAAAATTTGTTTGCTTTATGAAACATTTGCTCATATGAGTTGAAACATCTTCAAATAATTGTGGGAGCATTAGTATTTTGGCAATGTTTAGTCAGTACTTTCAAATGTTTACATGTTCTTGTAAAATGTTTGTCTTTTTTTTTTTGGAGGTGGGGAGAGGGGGAGGGCAACTTTTAGGATTCCATCGCAGCTATTGCCTATTTTGTTCCTACGCTTGACATCGTGATGTTTTAGTAGCGTTATCGGTCTATTTTCTGTTATTGAGTTTTGTTTTATAAGTATTCGAACAATGTTTCACGTGTTATTAAGAATGGATGAACTAGATTAGATTCGCCCATCCGAACAACTATGGGCACTTTATGTTTTGGATTTACTGGACATCGATGCTAAGTTCATTCCTTTTATAAACTAATAAAGGTACATAGAAAATCATATTGTGCAGATTCATATTGAGAAATACTTTCTAAAGTGCTATAATTTTAGTAAGTTTTATAGATCATTTAAGATACTTAATGATCGAAGTTGTATTATAGTCATGTTTTGTCCAAAATGACTAAAATATTTTTCATTAGTAC
Source organism: Raddia distichophylla (assembly GCA_005191435.1). NCBI lineage: Eukaryota > Viridiplantae > Streptophyta > Magnoliopsida > Poales > Poaceae > Raddia > Raddia distichophylla. Next base: position 2,107,046 of record SPJY01033452.1, on the reverse strand, counting down.
CGTCAAGTCCTCTAGTTATAATTCTTCTAGTTAAATAAGGTGTAAATATGGATTTCATGAAATACCATTCAAAAATATTTGACCAACAAACTGAATGCAGTGGCAGCAGCAAATATATAAACGATGAATTCTCACATAAACAAGCTAGAAGCAATGCTGAACAAACTAGACATCAACCTAAACAGATTAGTGAAAAACTCAGTTTATGCAATCATCATCGAGCAGTATATTAAGCCCACAAAACCACAGTGCAAATACCTGGATTGGGATCGGCCTCTATTCAAAGAATAGGTCCCTAGATGCCCAATCGGACTTCTGCACAAAAAGGAAGAGCACGAACACTTACTGTGCGCCGAATCCGAGTCGGCAAAGTAGCAAGCAGTGGCAAAGCATGCACAAGCCACTGACCCAGAAATCGGATCGCCGTGCTACGTAGCACCACCGACGAAATGGATCGGAGGTACGATGCCATCACCCCCCACCACAGACAAGCCGAGGAGAAGGGCACGAGGAGCACGAAGGACCAGCGCGGCAACATGGCGATCACCTCGTGGCCTATGAGTACCAAAGACGAGAGAGGGAGAACCACCACAGTACGTGCCGGCGGCGAGGGCGCCGAAACTCTGGCGAACAACGGTGGCCACTGGATCATAAGTGTGAGAAGGAAAAAGGGAAAACTCAGCCAAAACCGATAGCCCGAGAGAGAGGAGCGAGACTTCCCCATATACGCGACGTCGGCGCAACAAACCCCGAGAACGACGGCCACACGCGCACATAGTCCTGCACTCGTCGGGAGCTCAAAACGGCCGCCGCCGCCGCCAGCTAGGGTTCGGGATGAGTAAAAACTAGCCGTTTGGTGGCAAAAAACCGTTGCAGAGCTGTTCGTCCGAGGCTATAAAGAGCACCCAAGCCGCTCGCGGCTCGTCACTTCCGCTCTCGCGCACCCTTCCTTCCCAAGCCCTATTCCAACCGAGCTTAGCATCAAACAGCCACCACCCACATCTAAAGCTGCTCGTCCATCCTAGGGATTGCTATGGCCAAATTATCAGGCACTAGCATGACTGAGGAGGACTTGAGGACTTTAGAGTCGGAGGGACACATCGATGCCGGCAGCTGGAGGCTGCTCGGGGAGAAGGAAACAACGAAGCCGCTCGAGGATGAGTTCGTCAATTTTGAACAGTTCGCCATATTTGGGTTGAGGTCTCCCGAAAGCGATTTCGTGGAGACCCTCCTAAACATTAGCGGGTTGGAGGTTGCCAACTTCAACCCCAACTCGTTCCTCCAGATGGCCGTCTTCGCACACCTGTGCGAGGGCTATCTGGGAGTCGATCTGTCGGTGAGGCTGTTCCTTCACTACTACACAGTGACAAGGAGCAGTTCCGCCGCTTCCGGGCTCGAATGTTACTACCTCAAGTTCCGGGCCACCGCCGACGACGCGCCGTACCCTCGTCCACCGCTGCTCGACTCGATGGGGCCGTGGTAGATGAGGTGGTTTTACACCAAGAGGAGCGACGACAGCATGCTCGTCTTCACCGGACAGGCGCTGGCGAAGGGAATACAGATGCTGCGGTCGGAGCCGACCGGCGAAGAGTGGTATCTTACCCGGAAGATCGCTTCCCTTGTGGGCCTCGGGCTCACGGACAGAGAGATCATCCGGGACTTCGTGGCAAACAGGATCTGTCCGCTGCGAAAAAGGTCCTACCCCTTCTACAAGATAGAAGGCTGGGAGCACATCACCAGGGAAAGCACGGGTAAGTTCCTCAAACGCTCAACCCTTCTTTGGTGATTCATCCGAACAGGAACTAAGCTCATCTTCTGTTCGGGCTGTGAAACCGATAGACGCATGGGTAGCCGAGCAGGTCGACGCCATGCCGAAGGCTGCCAGGAAGGACACTGAGGTCACCGGCGAGGTGGTCTACACTTGTCCAAGAAACGTACTTGTCCGCTCGCCTGAGGTAACTTGAGGAACCCTATCTGAGTTGCTAGACTTACACAGTTCATGGCATGCTAACATTCACCTCCAAACGCGCAGGACGAGCAGCCGATCCTCGGAGGGATCGTCGAGGAGCTCTCCGAGTCCGATAAGGAGGGAGCGAAGAAGTGCAAGGCCAAGGCGGCCGTAAAGCCCAAGACGCCTACCGAGCCGACGCAGAGCTCGCCGCGCCGCAGCGGCCGCCAACCGCCTCCGAAGCCCTCTGCGACGAAGAAGCGCGCCGAGCAAGTCAAGCGCGAGCGCGGCCAGCCAAGGGGGAGCGCCCAAGCCCATCCCTCCTCACCGAGCAGAGCGACGAGGAGGTACGGAACCGGACCCTCTGGCTGAGGCGCTATACACAAGCTCACCCGGGCCATATGGAACGGCTGCAACAGATCGCCGAGCAGAGGAGGCTCGAGGAGGAAGTCACGCGCAAGGAGGCGCTCCTTGCGTTGCGCGAAAAGAGTGCTCAGCTCAGCAAAGAGCTGAGTTTGTCACCGCGAGCGCCCGAAGGCCAAGGCAAACAAGAAGCCGAGGATCCACCGAGCAAGAAGCGCAAGCTCCGTCATGGAGCAAAGAAGAAGGTTAAGCCCCCTCCGGCAGGTACGTAATGGTGAGACTCTCCTCTTTACACTCTACCAAACCGCATAGGACCTAACACATTTCTTTTTCATCAACTGCCCAGGAGGAGGCCGCCACAGACAACGTGGAAGCCACGATCGAGCGGTCTTGGCTGCCCGAGCACCTACACGGTGCGTCGCGAGCAACGAGACTGCTCGCCCTCAAGGACAAACTAGCGGCATGGGCCGTGCTCCCGCCGGGCTCCACCGACCAGATGGACGCGCTAAGGAGCGCGGTAGAGAGGCTGTAAACCGAAGAGGTGGGGCACGAAGCCACGAAAAGTGACGCCAAGGAGCTGGCTCCGCCGGCTGCCCGGGGCGGGACCGAGCAGGCTATCCTGCCAGGCACTTCGTCGCAGGGGCAACTCGTCCCTGTGGCGACGGAAGTCACTGGCGAGCAGGGCGAGAGACCGGCCGCCAGGGAGCAGAGGGAAGGCCACGAGCAGGGCGCACAAGTTGCCCTGTCCGCGGCAGCAACGACGTCGCCAAGCAGAGTGACGCCGATCTTGCTCGAAAGCGATCGGACAGAGGAACAAGAGGAAGGGCAGGAGCTCGGGGGCGATAGATCATCGCCCGTCACCACTGCCCCCAGGCGGGCGCGCTCCCGTAAGGAGAAGAAGCAGCGGAGGGAACAGCGCGCCGCGGCTGCTTCGAGCAGCCAGGGCTTCGCGACCCGCGAACTTGGGAGACGCCTTCGCCTGAACTTGAAGCAAAGGCTTCGAGAGGTAAGCCTCAAACCAAAGCTTGTTCGTTTAAGTTACCAGCAGCCTGTTATAACGGACTAGCTCTTCTCTTGCTCAGGTCTTGCGGGGCACCATGGAGGACCTCCACGAAGGTGTCGCCATCGAGTGCGACGCCATTCTGGAAACTTTTCGGAATCAGCGCCGTACGAGATGGCTCGAGGAAGAGCTCATGGCCGCGGACGAAAGCCGGAACCGATTCGCGGCTGAGGTGAAGGAGCTCAAGGCCCAGCTGACCGAGGAGAGGGTGTCATCCCAGCGGCTCTCTCAAAGAGAGGCCTAGGAGATTCGCGAGCTGGCCACGAGGGCGCACGCCACGGAAGAAAGGGTCAAAGAGATGTCCGAGCAGCTCAAGACCGCCGAGAAGCGCCTTAGTCAGAGGGAAAGTCTGACCGAGGATCTGCGGGCCAAGACCAAATAGGTCGAAGCCCTTCATGCAGAGGCGACGGAGCAGGCCAAGCAAAGCAAGGAGGAAGCCAAGCGTCAAGTTAGTGATTGAGGAGCTGAAGGAGCAGCTTACTTCTAAGTAGCAGTAGGGCAGTACCCGAAAGGGTTCTTGTACCTGTTAAACTTTTGTTAATGTAGATAAAGGCTTACCTTTTCCCTGCAAAAAAGAACAGCAGAAAGACAAGAACGAGCAGGACACTAAGAGCAAGGCAAGACAGCGCTAGAGAGTTTCTGAGAAAACGGTAGGACGCCAGCTTAACTCCCAGCCCCCGTTGTGCATCTGCTCGAAAACCTGAGTTTGCGAACTCGAACATGTGCATAAGTAAAAGAGCGGCACCCTAGCCCCCGGTACGGACGATGCATGAAGACCTAAGTTTACGAATTCAAGCACGTGCGTAGAGAGATAGAGCGGCACCCGCATCCTGATCGACTCGTTCCATGAACTGCTCGTTAGGGATGTTCTCCTTGTAGTGAGTGAGAGAAGGAAAAGAGGAAAACTCAACCAAAACCGATAGCCCGAGAGAGAGGAGTGGGACTTCCCCATATGGCGACGTCGGTGCAATAAAACCCGAGAACGACGACCACGCGCGCTCGCAGCCCCGCGCTTGTCAGGAGCTCAAAACGGCCGCCACCGCCGCTGCTAGCTAGGGTTCAGGATGAACCTGACCCAGCTCCAACCCAGGGGCAGCAGCGCTGTCCCTTCTCTGCCTCTTAACCAGCCAATAGGGCCAGATGGGCCAGGCCCAGTACGAGCGCAAGCCCAACAGACTTATGCTCTTATTTTAATTGTGTTGTATTTTAGAAAATTTTTGATCATCTCAATATATACCAAATTATATTTATCTACTTTTCTTATTTTAGCATTGCATTTTAGAAGAATTTTATTAGTTTAGAATATATCAAATTAGAGGATATGAAAGCACAACGCTGACGACTGTGAAAAGGCTAACAGTCGAGGTATATGAGTTAAACAATCAAAATATGGCGTTAAGAAAAGATATTTGTTCATAGGCGCTCGGCCGATACACCTAAAAGATAACTTGTTTGCTTTCCATTGGTAATCAATTTTGATTTATTGTATGATGCAGATTGTCGGTGATGTTGCCCTCAAGCTTCATTCGGGGGAGCCATTCAATGGGATAGAATTTGTGAACTAGCTCCGAAAGTGTCATATAGGATAAGGATAAGTAGATCAAATTATGTTTCTGTCTCGCATTATGGATTTAATTCAGACAGGTAAGTAGATCAAATTATGTTTGTATCGAAAGTTCGGAATAAGGAAAATGAAATTTTAGTAATTAGCAAGAATTAATAAAGAACAACATGTCATTCCGAGACAATTTTTCGTTCTATAATTCATACCCTGTTGTTCTGTTATTGTCATATGCTTGGGTCCGTTGGACAACTCCGTTCTTTTCATCGCAACTTAAAATTTGTTATTTTTGTACGGCCATGCACTGTAACACTTTATTGTTATTTTTTAGGCTTTATGTGGGTTTTCTTAAAAATCTCAAAAAAAATATAATATATTTATAATCTTTTCAAGCAATTTTTGAGAGCCCCCATCTTATCGAGCATCTTTTGGCCTCGAAGGAGATGATGACATTCATCCTAGCTAGAAAGGTAGAAGACTATAGGGAGAATGATATGACAGAAGCTCGATATGCTCTTATTGGCTAGTTAGTAGCCTTGCCTCCCATACATAGATGTGCAAAGAATCATGTTAGTCAGGTAGGCTTCGGTTAGCTAGAGGGACAACCTTTAATTTCAAAAAATTGGGAACAACCTTCCTATTGTGGATTTTGAATATTTTGAATATGAGATTGACAGGCTAAGGGTGTTGAATGGATCCGCTAGGCTATGGGAAGATATGCAGTAGGCAAGCAAGTGGTATTGTTGCAAGAATTTTATCAAGATGCCATGCACGCATAAATAGTATTTGATAAAATATCCATTTGGTTTCAAATCCTAGATCTTCTCGATTGGCTAATTAAGGATTGAGAAGTGGCAAGTGAGAGAGATAGTGTTGCAGTGTATTGCCCATTATTCCTGTTAGTTTAGCAAGTTTGCTTGCTGGCAGGCGACTACGCCTCGTTGTGCTCTCGTCGACGTCTAGGCCCACACAAGGCGCGCACAAAGGCAGTCGTCTGCCATGCATCCACTCCCTTAGTTTAGACTTTTGTGTGAATTATTTGATACATACCTTCTAACGTGGTATCAGAGCAAAAGGTCTTGAGTTCGAGTCTCGGCCAACACAATATTCCTTGTAATATTCCTCACCTTAGTCCTATGTGTCCACATCTAAGGCATGGAAGCCTCAATGTGATGTTGGTGTTGAACTATATTGCCCACCATTTCTCATAAGCTTATGCTTTTGTAGCCTTGATGTGAGGGTGGTGTTCAAGTATATTGCCCATCATTCTCGTGCTTTTGAGTTAATTGGTTGGTGCATATATTCCAACACACCTAAGTTGATAGTGGAAGAGAGCAATGAAAAGGGGAAAATTTTCCATCATTTGCATTCTTCTCTACTGGATCGACCTATCATTTTTTAGTCAGGTCCTCCCACTAATATCCAATTACTCCTCTTTACACCACATTTCCCCTTAAGATGGGTGGATTACATTGTATAAGCTCATGTTGCTAGAAAATATGAAGAATGAATTTTCTGGTAGTCCTTTGGTAGGACACTATCCACCCCTCAAATTCCATATATCTCAGGACCTCATGATTAACATAGTCCCTAGATCGGTAAACTAGTGCACACCAATATGGAAGTCCTATCATAAATACAACAATGGTTTTAGCCCAGTGGGCAATAGATTGACAAACCGGATCGGTACAAATAGTCTTAAAACTATAACAACTATAACAACTAAAACAATATCACATGCTTCCAACATGGACTATGCAATGGTATAAAACCGAAAAGAGTAATATCAGTGCGACGAGTCACTATAACAACTAAAACTAAAAGAACTCCAATGGCTATGCAATATGCATCAACCAAAGCGGCACCCTATACTTCCTCCTAGTTCACATGCTTGGGGTTGCTATGTTCATGGCACTTGTAGATTCTGCTTAGCTTTTCCATCTAAAAATGCGAGTGTGAGGGTAAGTGCACAATCAAACCACACTTGCAATTGTCAAAGACTAGTTGTTTTAACATGGTTCTTTCTTTTCTGACAAACATATGTTAAGAGAGCAATTCATCTTCCCTCTTCATCATGTCTTCTTCCCTATCCTTTATTTGCTTCACCTACCTCCATTTGTGACATGTTCCTTGCCCCTTCCTATTGCCAAATCAACTCATGCAAGTAGCTAGGTACTTGAGTGCGTTCTTGAAAGTATCCAAAAATTCCTCAATGTGTAGTGCGATTTTAGAATCACACTCACCCTCTGAAACCATAGGTTTCTAGTTGCCACGATAGGAAACACAATAGAATCCAGATAATCCCATTTCTTAAATGTAACTTTTTGCGAAAGCTTGCAGAGATTTCTCACAATCATATGTTACTCAAAACATATACAAACACAAAGGCTAAACTAGAAAAAATAAAGAAACAAAAGAGAGAGATAAGAAAACGAAGAACAAGAAACAAAATTTATCCTGGCTTCAACATATGAAACAATTGTGTAATGTCTCTTTAAAGGAACCACTTCATCTTGAATGGAGAAGCTGCATCGATACACAAATCTTAGATTTTGACTAACAAAGGCTACAAGTTTGAGCTAAAGATTTATCATTTTTCGGAAGCCAAATGTGTGAAAAAAACAGAGAGGAGTTCTTTATAGAAGGATTGAATCCCATAGTTAGCTCAAGGTAAGCTTCATTAAGCTACTCTTGTGGCACCGTCAAAATAGAATTTTTTTTATTAGATCAAATGTCTCCACAGTAAAAATTAGATAGAAGGATGGAGCATAGTATTGTACGCATTTGATTGATAGAGAGAACAAACCACTTCATTGTTTTAGGAACGATATCAACACACAAGAATCAAGGTACAACAACGTGGTCAAGTAAAGGATATGTCGTCTTGAGAGGTAGATTGACAAACAGTGAGAAAAGGTTCAAGGTATAAACAAGCTATGTAACAGAGTGCACTATTGGATTCAGGCTTAGGAGAGCAAAAGTGTCGAGCATCAAATTTTCCTTACCATTGAGGTCCTCCGTGAATCTGTACTAGTCTCTGGATAAATACGCTAGTGTTCACATTTACATAGCCAGGTATCATTTCATGTACATGGAAATGAAGTCAAATGAAAATTAGACCATACGATAGTTTATTAAATTAAACTAAACGGTTACATTACAAAGACAGGATCATAGTTTGTGATCAAAAGTTGAACAACTTAATAACCAAAAGCATCTCAGAAGCGGCTATATGCAAATCCGGCAAACAACCAAAGGGACACACTTTCTGGCCATCTTAGTCAAGATATTCATCTTCATGACACTTGGAGGGGTCTTGCTCTTGCATTCCATCTAAAAGAGTGAGTGAATGAGTGCGAGGGTAAGTGCACAATTAAACCTTTAGATGAGTGAGTGCGAGGGTAAGTGCACAATTAAACCACACTTGTGAGTTCACACACTATGACACATCTAATGATCGAGGCCATAGGGAAAGGTGAAAGGGATATGCCCTAGATAAATCATAGTGATGATTGTACCACGTCTTTGTTCATGTACATATGATAACGTTGTTTATCTGTTCCCTGAATAAATGTCATGACTCTGTCCATTGGGTACGACTTGATTGTGAAACACATTGTTATATGACTTTATTCTAAACGGGTCCCTGATCCATATCATTACAAGGAGCAGTTATGATTTGATCAGCATACGTATTGGTTGATGGTAATGTTTCACATGCCATAGATGTAGAGACATCAAACCAATCGGATGGACGCATGTTAGAGAACATGGGCAGTCGGACAGACCTACTCCGAGACGCTGTGAGTTGTTATCTCTTATAGCGCCATCAGCGTATAGTCTCGAGTGGTATACCTATATGGTCCTTAGACCTGAGATTGTCACGGATGCCCAGCATGTTGACTCGTATACTTTGGTCATCCTTGTGAGGTTGGTAGCCGGATCGTCAAGGTCGCCTCTCCGACCAGATCGAAATTATCCCCTCGAGTCTCACCAGAAGATCTGGCCGCCCCGTGTCCCCATCACCAAAAGCATCTCAGAAGCAGCTATATGCAAATCCGGCAAACAGCCAAAGGGACACACTTTCTGGCCATCTTAGTCAAGATATTCATCTTCATGACACTTGGAGGGGTCTTGCTCTTGCATTCCATCTAAAAGAGTGAGTGAATGAGTGCGAGGGTAAGTGCACAATTAAACCTTTAGATGAGTGAATGCTAGGGTAAGTGCACAATTAAACCACACTTGTGAGTTAACACACTCTGACACATCTAATGATAGAGGCCACAGGGAAAGGTTTGGTTATTTTATTTGTTAAAGCCAATTTTAAAATAGTATAATACTAAAATGACTATACTTCGCAATTTTATGAATGCGTCTCCAAGAGATAGTGTAGATTTTTTTTAAAAAATGACCATCACATCCCAACCTAAGTCATTAGGAATGAACCACTTCCCAAACTAATCCCATAACCAGTCTTCCTTATTACAACTACAATCTTATCCAGATATGGTCATCCCATTATGTATCACTGCTTTACAAGGCTGCAAATCCAGCAAGCGCGTGACCTAGATCACCCTGGTGATGGTGCCCATCCACCTATCCCTTAGGTTGGAGTTGGCTCCATGGGTGTATCTTCGGATCACGTTGCTAGACTCACACTTGCACGCTGCATGATGACCACACATGTTACTCTGCGCTCCTACAAGGTCATAGTCCATCAGCCAAATATTTCATTGAACGTCTTGCGGTCCGACTCTTTAGTTTCTCAAACCAGGGATACTCCACTCCACCTCTTTGATGGGCACGGACGCGGGTCCCGATCTTCTGGTGAGAGACGATAAGGATAATTCGGTAGGTGTCACGGAGACCTAAACGATCCGGCTTCCTGTCACGACCCCGGCTTCACCGAGATCTACCCATGATTCATTGCTAGTCCCAGCGATCAATGCTAGCAACTCATGAGCGACTTGGGTCGAGCATCACAACACAATCATCATAACTAAGAAAATCTTATAACAATGAAAAAGTAATTGTTCCACAACTACTTATTACAATAGTTTGCATAAATCCATATAATAATAATAATCAGAGTAGCGAAAATCCAAATGATATGCAAGAGAATAAATATGATGATGCCCTCTAATCCAACCCTAAAACGATAACTAGTCTTCCGCAAAGGCCGGCATAGAATCCTCCTGATCCTGCGGGCAAACCGGGACCGAGTCTTCTCCTGAACAAATATATTCGTAGTTTGTATAGTGAGTACACTCATAAACTTGGTCCTGTTAGTCTAGCCGACATGGCGAAATCTTACACAACCATGACGAAATCAACTAAACAAAACCCAACTAAAACGAAGTACCGCGGGGAACTTATATAGGGCGGAGGCCAGAGGAGAGGCGGTGCCCAAACAGGTGCCCACGTACGCTCAACCCTAAACCTAGGGATACACGGGCCTTGGGCCTAAAAATACGACGATGCAGCGCCAGAAAGTTTCTGTCCATCAACTTGTTTTCATGATTCTTGTTGACTTGGATAGAATTTGTATGTGTGGCCAGATCTGTTGGAAAGCTTATCTCGTAAGCTTTCTGTAGAGTCCTTGTTTGCCTCATTTGGACGTTGTATGTGATCTAGGCGTTCGTTTGAAGGTGCACTGGTTTTGGATGGCCAAACCGGACTCTGCAGTAACTTTGATGTCCTCTCAATTTGGGCCCGGTGGTCGGGGACTTTTTTGAATCTTGAAACTAATTTTCTGAACTATCGTTGATGAAGGCTTGAATGGCATGGCATGAGGATTCATTCCGTCTTGTCGCTTTCCTACTCCATCAGCAAGCTCGTCAGTAATGTTCTCATCACTCTTATTCACATTCTTCTAGATTCTCAGTCACTTATCCACATCGCATCTTGCGCCTTGCCCAACAAACTTTCTTATAGACCTTGGAGAAAGGGCCAATCATTGACATTGTGACACCATGTAGAGTTTGCTCCATGTTGTGATGAATGGTATTAACAAAGTTTGTGTGTATTTGAATGGCTTTGGGTGAGGCAAGGCGTGCCATAGAAATTTCCTAAGCATTGGTGATGTTTCACATTTTTGAGGGTCTTCTCATAATCGAAAAATTAAGTATTGTACACGAAATTTATAGAAAATTTTGAAATACATCTGTTTCGTATTGATAACTTTTTAGGCCCTGTTTTTTCAGCTTAACAACTTAATGAATTATCTACGTTTAAAAAAGACATATGCTTTGAGTTTTTTAATCAATTTTTTTATGTTTCGAAGGTGCGTCCTAACGCTTAAAAAAGCAAGTCAAAAGAAATGGACCTGAATCTCAAGACTACCTCAAGAAGCTGTCGAAATTCAGTCATTTCAGCCGTTCAATTGTTCAACCGTTTAGATCAGCTCAAAAGAGCAGAGCCTTAATCCGAGCTTTAGAGAAAATCATTAAAAATCAAAAATGTTTCTGATGTTTGGGAAAGTTAGTGAATATGGGAATTTTTGCAGGAGTTTGTGAATGCTTTGTTTTGGCATAATCATGATGAAAATGGACTAACTTGTAGGTATTAAGGTAAGTTTGGGTTTTGGATAGATCAATCTTTGTGGCGCAGGTCTAGTTGGATTGTTGTGAGCAACAGGCTGTAGAAGCAGACTAGAGGTCCGGGGGTCCAGGATGGCGACGAGGTTGTGCGAGACGGTCAGACAAGGACTTGGGGATGCAAAAGATGGTGTGAAATATGGACCACAACTAGCGAGTGGGACCAAGACACGACAAGAGGATCGCAAGCGTCGGAAACTTCGAAGTTGGGTTCAACCGGCTGCGTCTGGTGTTTGGGCCTAGTTGAGAATGTACATGAGTGGAATATACGAGGCTTATTCTAGGGAATATGCGAAGCATATTCTTGTGTTGTTGGGCTGTGTATGTGAACAAATCTCAGCCACACAGGAGCGATCTGAGGGTGTCAATAATTCTTCACGAGATACTGCAATACCTTAGAGCTCCTAGCCTATATAAGGAGAGGAGGGTTGTCTCCCACTTCACTTGTGCTATTTTTGCTGAGATTTATGGTGAGTTTAGGTGCACTTGTAAATGTTTTGCCCACCTAGTAGTGTGGCTTTGTAATACACAACTAAAAGCAATGAAAATCACCATGTTCATTCAAGTTAATGTCTAATTATACCTTTTGATCTTGTTGCTTTGAGTTTTTGCTTACAACTTATTTGTTTGGCTCATCCCCTTGTATATGCTGCTGATCTATGATATCTTGAGGTTGCATATATGAATTGAGACCCTTTTGCGACCATATGATAGGCTAGATATCAAGTTCGACTATGTTGCAAATCTGTCCAAAAACTTTCTTCTATGCAGCTGGCAATGTTTGATTTTTAGAAAAGTCTAAAAACCTCTTTTTCGATGATTCAGAGCCACAACCCATTTGATTAGAGGACAAGTTGAAATCTACTTTTGCTTCCTAAAAGTTGTTTTAGCCATTTGGCTTAATTAGCTTTTGCTAAAGTCACTTTAGTTTTGATTCCGTCTTGTTTGGACTCTTAACAATGAAGGACTATGGTTTGAAAATCCCCACATCTTTGCATGGATTTTATCTTTTCCATTTGGGGTGCATGAAGCTGTTAAGTGTTCCGAGTTTTAGAGTGGCAGTGTGTTCGAGACTCTCATTCATCTCCCTATGGTAGCCAACTTGGTCTTTTTGACATTACAAATACGTGTCCAAAAATCACAAAATCATTATTAATATACTTTTGTGATGAATGGATGATTAATCAAAGGGTTAAATCCTTGTATGCTAGTACAGAGTATGCTAATCCTATCCATGCCATGACATCCTCACTCTACCCTTATGTGTCATCACATTCTGTAAGTGCAAGTGACCTTGTGTGATTTTGTTGATTAATGACAAACATATTTAATGACAATACTTGGTTTAATGCTTACTTAATGATACACCTCAAATATGCTTATTGCTATAAGACTAGTATGTTTATTGTCAAGATTGATTTAGTCTCATCCTATTTAGAGGAAAATAATATATTTCAAGTGGAAAAGTTATTCATCCTAAAGGGTATGTCTTATTTTAATTGAGGTATGAAATTATCTGTGTAAACACATGTTATTGGTTTATTAGATTTACGCTCTTTGTATCACGGCATACTTATTTGAGCATAAATATATGATGAATATGTTGCTTGCTCTATAAGATCTTCTTTATTATATGTTATGCATTAGTGATCCTCTAAGTCTATTCAGTAGATAAACTTCACCGTGCTTAAATAGCTTTGTGCATTATGATATCCATGAATAATCTCACATACACTTCATTTAGTGAAGTTTAATCTAGATTAGTTCACAACTTCTCTCTTACTTCAAATATGAATTTGCACATATGTAAGTCTTGAATATATCCTCATTTGAACCGTTATCTAAAGTTGTGTTTATGAAATCAATTACTTGCATGAATTTAATCACCTCTCTAGTGCATGTAGATTAAATACTATTCATCATGATGCACTTAGTAAAGACCTTTCTTGTGCCAAGTGTTTCCATTTGTATTATGCTTCTTTATGTGAAACACTTGGGAACTTGATCGCTCACGAATATCAAATTTATCCATACTTATTGAGCTTTTGGACTAATGTATTTCACGAGTGATTTGGAAAGAATTAGGTCCTATAAGTTTGTATGGTGACCAAGGTGCGTTGAAAAATGATGGTTAAGTTGAGGTTAACAAGATGACGGTGTCACTAAGAGTTGAGGACTAAGTCAGGTCGATTTGATAGGATGATCATCGAGGAGGAGGATTGAGTCAAAGTCGAATGGGACGAGAGTCTCATGAGGTGAATCAAGTTAAAGTTGACGAGACGAATCAATCATTTGGTGAATGTTGTTGAACCTTAAAATGAAGGAAGAAAGAATCAAATGGTTTCTCCTAAACTTGTCTGGTTTTATTTATAAGTCGAGTTTAAGGATTGTCGTACTATTAAGAGGGATGCAACGAAAAATGGCTTAGATGTGTCTTAGTGCTCAGGTGATAAATCTTATAGAGATATCGAGTGAGAGAAGTGTTGGTGGTATTGGAAAGTGAGTGTTCAAGGTCTTTCATGGCTTCCTTTGTGGTTACTGCTCCTATCCTTTGGGATTTGGGTTGTGATACCTTGTGGGTTGTGTAACGCTTGTTCTTAGCTTTCCGTAGAGCCCAAGATCACCGAAATCGAAGTTTGGAGTAAAAAGTTACGTCAGTTTCTGTCAGGATCTTTGTGCCGTGTATCAGACTATCCGATATTTATATCAGACTATCCGATGCTGGTCCAATTCACCCCTCTTTGTCTCCCAGAGCACAAAAATATCGGACAATCTGATATGTATCAAACCTTTTGGTGTTGTTTCCGGTCTAAACCTCTTTAGGCTAAGTTTTCCGGCCGCTACTCCAAGCTTTCTCACTCATTCATATCAGACTATCCGATATGTAATATCGGACTATCCGATATCTATTTGAGTCTAACGGCTAGTTGCTAGGTGAGGCTATTTATTGCCTCCCTCTTCCCATGTTTGGGGGTTGCCTTCCACACTATTTTGAGCAAAACTTTCAAGCAACCTAGGGCTTCTTGCCTTCACCACTCTTAATCTAAATGATCCTCTTTGTGAGAAGAGTTGGGAAAGGGTGTGAGTGCTAAGTGAGAAAAGGTCCATATTTGAGCACTTGAGTTCATCTCCAAGTCCATTATTTGTAAGCATTTGTTACTCTCGGAGGTTGAGGACTCCTACATGGCTAGGAGTTAACCACGAGTCACCGGTGCTTTTGTATGGTGAGTCGTGCGAGTTTGTAAGGGCCGATTCGGCCTCTGAAAGGGAAGGAATTAAGGAGTAAAACTGAGGGGTCTTGGTGCGACTTCGGTGAGGGAAAGAGAAAGAGATCCGGACTCAAGTATGACGAAGCCTACCTCAACGGAGATGTAGGGTCCCCTCAGAGATCTGAACTTCGGGAACAAATCTTCGAGTCTCTACTTCACTCTTGGTTTCCCCCTTGCTCTCTAACTTGATTTACTTTGATTTGTCTTTGGACTTGTTGTTGGCTAGCACCCTAGTGTGCTATTATTTGCTCTTGCGCTGTTGATTTGATTTTGGTGCAGGTGGTATCCTTAATTTGGGTGGGATTATCAAAATCCTTATTTCTACAAATATCGGACATCGAAAACATCCGATCTCCTTTCCACTGTGATTTAAAAGGTTGAAAATTTGTAACGCCTATTCACCCCCTCTAAACGACGTCCCGATACTGCACATTCGCAACTTGATGTCTTATATTTCATCGCCATTAAATCTGTTAGAATAAATTGTTAAAAAGCTAACCATAATGGTAAAAATATAGTTGCATTTTTAAACTTTGAAGGATTGTCTCTCCAGCATTTTAACTGTAAATCGGTCTTCTAAATTTATGTAAAGTCATGTTTTACTTGCTTTTAAACTTTTAAATTTTTCAATACAAATTATAATATAAACATTATGTTTGTAACACTAGTATTATTAGTTCTCATATAAAAATAACACATCTAAAAATTTTTAATTACACTGGGACATTTGGGCCCTCACAATTTTATAAACCCATCATAAATTTTTAAATTTTCTATAATTTGTTTGAAGAATTTATCTTATTTTCAATATATTGAAAAAAGCAGGGGATAAACGTCTTTATGCAACTCCATAACGACTTAATCGGTCAACAATGGCGTAAAATCTATCAAGTTGCGAATGTTGTGTCGTATAAAGATAGAGTGTAAATATGATGACATGGATGACAATAGAAGACTATTTTTTTATGAGACCGACTCATGTGCAAGTTCCTACGATTTGGGTGTTTGCGCAGTCGCTTCTCGTCTCTCCGCTTCCACCTCTCCCTCCCCGTTGCCTCTCCTCCATTGCCGGTGCGGCCCCTTCCCTTCTTCCTAAATCTATAGCTACTCCATATGCCTCCATTGCCATCACCACCGTCCCATCTAACCGTATCCGACAACAACCACTCTGCTCCGCCTGTTCCTCCCATCGTCTCCTCAGCCCCACCCACCCTAATTTGAATGTCGTGTGCCAAATCTACCCACCACCATCGCTTGACCACCTTCAACCCTTTGTGGCTCCATCACCGCCTTGCCCCTCCCTATTGTCGGGCCACCGCCTTCTAGAGCTTCCGTCTAAGCCCAAGAGGCACGGGAACCCATCTTGAACCCTCACTGAAACTTAACCCTGTAGACGCGGGAGTACGCAGATGAAGAAAAAGACTTTGACGGCGGTCAGAGACGACGAAGAATACTCGACGGATTTAAGTGAGATAAAGAGACATGTGATTTTTTAACACAAAATAGCATGTGATTTTGCTCAAACCAAAGTTACCAAGGTCCAAAGTTACCAAGGTGTGCAAAACCGTAGTTTTATTGATGGAAAAGAAATAGTCGGTCCGTAACACGAGTGCTTTAGAAATTCCCCGGCCTTTCCACGGCTCCACCGCGGCTAATGACCGTGCTTCCTTCGTGGGCTCCTGGCGTCGCCAGCACCTCCGGGAACCGCCGCCTCCGGCCTCCCCTACCTCTACCTCGTCTCTCGCCGGCACTGCCCCCATCCCTTCCTTAACGCGCCTCGTCCTTGCGCCTCCGTCCCTGGCTCCTTGTTCCCCCCAGCGCCGGCTCCATCACCCCCACCCCCCACCTCCCCACACCCTCCCCATCTAGATTTCTAGCTTCCCTCTCTCCGGCAAGCCGTTTTCAAGATCTCCGGCGACTGCAGCAGGTACCGGGGATCTCCTTGCGCATCCCTGGAGCCCTGGCAGTTGCCCTATTTTATGCTTTTTAGGTCAAATCCGGAAGGGACATATCTCATCCAGGGACCAATTGATGAATTTGAAGTTGTGCATCAGAAAGCAAGCTTGGTGAGAATCTTCTCTATGAGATGGATAGCCGCTGCACTCCCCTCCTATCCCTTTTATTTTGAAGCTAACAAATTCTGATATGTTAGCTAAATGGATTCTAGATATTGTTAACTTCTAGTTCTAGACATGTTTGCTAACAGATTCTTACTCCTGATTTTTACCATCTTGATATTGCTAAGTGCTTCCATTATGATGATGATATATATTTTTTTACTTCTGCTCATTTTGAATTTGGGTTTCAATCTATTCCGGAATTTAGACAGAATTATTTATCAACACGTCATCTGTATCTGTGCTGCCTAACTTGCAATTGTCTTGGCCATTATCAAATTGATTCAACAACAGCATGGTGCTGCCTTGTTCAAACATTATGTCTTTTAAAGATCCAAAATGTTGAGTTATTACTTCTATTTTTTAAATTACAGAGTAAACATAGAAATTAACAGTTATATCCATAGAGTTATAGCAAATTCTGATCCGTCTGTACTCTATAGTGAAATTTGGTTAACATCCGCATAACTGATTACTCTATCATAGAGTTGTACAATCTGTTTTTGCATCCGACGAATGTATAAATTAGACCTGGATTCATTTTAGGGACATACATACTGACATACATATTTGGCATTGTATGATTACCCAGTCCTATATATCTTGTGTATTTGTACCTTGTTTTGTATAATATTAAGTTGTTCATTCCTTTTTACTCTTGTCTTCCCAAGTTACTCCTGGGAAAGGAAGAATATTCACCACCATCCTAATAGGTCTCTAAGAGTTGAGCGAGGGGTTCTTCATTTCCGATGGAATCAGAAGTAGGAAGTTCCCCTAATGTTTCCAAATCTACAGTTAAGGAGGCAGACAGTGGTTCATCCAGTGAGAGAAACGATGCTTTTAATTCCAAGTCATTAGATGGAAAGAGGCACAGCTTGGAGTATCGAAATATTGATGTTTGCTTTGCTGAAGTTAAATGCACAACTAACGTGGCTAGGAAGAAAAGGGGGAGGAGAGCACCTCCATCCTCAAAATATTTACATGGTAAAAAGGTTGATAAGGTGACCGGAAGTAATGATGGTGCTGATAATTACGACCATGCTACGGAAGAAGGCCAGGCTGGTAAAAATCAGTCTATTTTGCACAATGAGGAATGTATTGATGAGAGAACTGGTGGACTGGACATACCAAAAACTGGTCACTCAGGTAATTTTTTCAATGTTGGATCCTCCTCTCCTTCAAGCAGGAAGACTAAAGAACAAGATCACTTGACAAACTCCAATGATCATTCCGCAGAGACCGCTGTTGAAAGCCCAACTAGTTATGAGAAATCATTCCGGGCAGAAAAGACAAGTGATTGTAGAAGCGAGCAAGATGGTGCGAATAGAACTTCTGAGGACATCAAGGATGATGTGAGTTACTAGCCTTTAAGTTTCTTTTGTTCGAGCTTTATTACATCTGCGATCATGTGTTTATGCATGGAAAGTGCTATAGACATGAAGCCAGCTGCATCAACAGAGTACTGCAATGCATGGACAGTGCACATTGTACTGTTTGTATTATAAACCTATAATTTTCAAGTAGTTGCACATGCCAAGTATTTTGGTTGGAAGGATATCTCAAGTAGCGGCCTGCATATCCCAAAGTTTGCTATTCAATCTTGTTGTAAAATTTTAGGATTCCTTATTTATTGAGAAGCTTTCTATCTTTCTTACCATCCAATCTGTATAAAGGATGGGTTTGTAAACCATAATCTTCAATAGATTACAACTAATCCCATTTATATCTAACTTCCTAATTACGAATTAATTGGGTCCATGTGCTACAGCACACACATGCTGCATTACCATGGGAGATACTTTTCACATTTCATTTGTCCGATGGCTTCCTAAGTCCATAGGTCTTTACTCATGACATTCTCTTATCAGTTATGAGAAAGCAATATGTAAACAAAGAAGTCCTATTTTCTTCCCCTCTTCTTCAATTAAGCCTTACAGCTTTGGCTGTGGCTTAGCTGGCTGACCCAAGTGTGAGTGCCCTACCCTCAGTTGTTACACCCAAAAAATTTGCTCATTTTTAGCTGTCTTTATACATAGTTTTCTTTCTGTTATCATCTTGGAGAGTGTCACATTGGCATGCATACTGCATATGAAATTTGCATGCGTTATAACTCTGGGTTGCAATAATTCCTTGGACGTGTGGATTCAATATCGACCAGGTGTCTGATGCACAAGCGAACTCCACATCCTCTGAGGAAAGGAGTTCTGAAGAAGTTGAAGATGTGAGTTCAAAAGTTTAAGTTCTATCATGTTGTTTATCCCTGGTTCTGCCTCAATAGAATGCATCTGAAGTGTGAGGTGGATGTCTTTTAGCTACTTAATTTGTGAGGTCCATGTAAACAATGACAGGTGAAAGTTTGTGACATATGTGGAGACGTTGGTGAGGAGGAGAAGCTCGCTGTTTGCAGTAGATGCAATGATGGTGCTGAGCACATGTAAGATTTACTTGTTCAAATGCCGTTTTTGACAGTCTTGATCTTCGATTGCTATATGGCATACCTTCATTCTTAAGTTGCAGTTGCATTGTCCTGGCATGTATAATTTTAGGTTGCAAGTTTAAACACAACTTTTATACTTGCTAATGTACCTGTAACAGGCAGGAACTGTACATTTCTTTTCCATATTATATTTGAGGTAATAATGTTGTTAATCTTTTTACATTTTTATCCTATTTGTTTCCTCCAGTTATTGTATGCAGGTTATGATGAAAAAGGTTCCAGAGGGTGAGTGGTTGTGCGAAGAGTGCCAAGCTGAGGTAGAGGTTGTCAAGGAGAAAAAGAAAATGGAAAAATCTCAAGTGAAGTTTGCTGCCACAAAAGGACGATTCTGTGAAGGGAAAACTAATAAACCTTTCAGTGCTGCAAAGAGCAGTTCTTCTGAGAATGAAATGGATGCTGAAGATGTTGGCGATGGAGGGTTACATAAAGCAAACCAGGGCAATGATGTGGCTATTAGTAGGAAGGAAGAAGATGCAGGGATCACTTCCTCAGTTAGACAAAATCTTACCGAAGGTATTGGTTTATCCATGGGGACTAACTCGATAAAAAAGGTGCCACTGTCACGCAATAGCTCGTTTAGGTTGGATGCAGAGAAAGGAAGGCAACCCCCACCTCAAGTGTCAACCTCATTGACATCTAACACTGCCAAGTATCAGGCACCACCTCTTCATGGTAAATTGGTTACTCTTATTATTTTCAATCGAGGCACTTTAACTACAATCTAGAATGTTTATTTGTGTTTCTATTGTGAGTCTTTTCCCTGCAGGTCTGCAATCAATGAAAATTTACTGTGCATGTTTGATGCAGGTCAACTCATAAAGTCCACTTCTTTCAATAACTCAAAGGTCCCTAAAGTGAAACAGCTAGTGAATGAAGTAGCTCAGAAGCCCAAAAATTTAAAGGACCCTTTGTCCTGTATCATGAAAAAAGAAGTGCCAATGCAGGTCGCTAAGTCAGCATCATTCAAAAAGCCAAAATCTTATGAGTCAGCAAATAAGGAAAAGTCTTCCATCGTACCATCTGCTGAGGAGTCGAGAATAACTAATCCACTGTTTAGCCGTAGTGTTACAAATGATAGAGGCACTTCTATATTAGGACGGCCCTCTGTCACTGGGTCAATGGCTGCCTCAGTTCCTTTAAAGGCTGATTCTACAGAGCATCATCTCTCTACAGCAAATGACGTTGTTGACTCGAATAATTTAAGCAATGCTCATGGACAGGGTGGTAGAAATTATGTTGGTAATTTTTCCTTTTCTTTCATTTTGCATTTCATTCTTTTTTGTGGGTTCATTTATGTATTTATGAAGTGCATGCACTCCACTATAGGGTAACTCAACTTTTGTTTTTCAGGACACAGCGAGCTAAAGAAGCCCATTTTATGTAAAACTCCAGGAAGTTTGACATTGAATAGTGCCGAGAGATCCCCTGGTATTCTTGGTTCTGGTGCACAGAGAAAGGTAATTCAGATCTCAGATCCTTCACATCGGGATGAAAAAATAAAGGACACATCTTTGAGACCCGGTGCTTCTAGTAGCAGTCGGACAATGCGCTGTCAACGGTGTAATGAAGTAGGTCATTCTACGCAATTTTGTTCTGTTGACAAACTTCGCTTGGCTGCAAATAAACCTCTGACTGAGCGGAACGTGAAGGATGGTGCTGCCAAAAGGAATAAAACATCCGAAGCAACTAGTTTGGTAGCCACCGAAAAGGCTGATTCGAAATCAGCAGATCAATCTGAGCATAGCCTGAAATATGGTCCTTATCACAAGGCAATATATAAGCCTGAAGATGTTTTGTCTACACCACTTAGTCATGTGAAGAAGCCTTCCCAATTGTGTGCGCGAACTGAGCAAGACATCACAAGCAATTTGTCTACTTCTAGCAGCATGACCTCCATAGATTGTAGCAAGCTGAAATGCAATGAGAGCCAGACTTCATCGACTATGAACGGAAGAACATTTGGCAACAGTTCTACTTTGCCTCTGATGGACAAATCCAGTCAAGGATTTTCACCTGGAGATGAACTAATTGTTTCAACTGTTCCAGAGTTGGATTATGTTTGGCAGTATGAATATCCTATCTCTTCTATCTCTTGTTCATAACTATTTATCATTATTAGTTTTATCAGGTTATACATTTTCATATCTCATTTAATATGTTTATCATCACATGTACATGCCATGTTTCATACCATGTGATATATAGAGTAATTTCCATTATACATATTTTCAACCTTTTTTTGAACAGAGGTGATTTTGAGTTGTGGAGGACTGGAAGATCACCTGAGCTATGTGATGGTTTTCAAGCCCACTTATCTTGTTCTGCTTCTTCAAAAGTATTGGAAGTAGCAAAGAAATTCCCTTCTAAAGTGCAGCTTGAGGAACTTCCTCGGCAAAACTCTTGGCCCATGCAGTTTAGAGAAAATTGCCCTACGTACGATAATATTGGTCTTTTCTTCTTTGCTAGAGATACTCAGAGGTGTCTTCTCTACTATTTTTTCTTGGACAATATTTGCTTTAGTTGTCTACAACATCTTAGTTGAAGTCAAATATCTAACTAAAATTGTATAATTTCTTTATTTCTGCAGCTATGAAAATAATTACAGTAAATTAGTTGAAAATATGCTGAAGAATGATTTAGCGCTGAGAGGAAATATTGAATCAGCCGAGTTGCTTATATTTCCATCCAATATTCTGTCAAAGAATTTCCAAAGTAAGAATTTATGCTGCAATTAAGTGATATATTTTACCATCATATTCTTTACAAGGGTTCATCTTATTCTTCCTTGTTCTGCTTCAGGATGGAACATGTTCTATTTTCTATGGGGTGTATTCAGAGTTAGAAGAAAAGATTGGGTGCACATGCCACCCGATGTACCCATAAGTAAATTGCAGCCTAATTTGAATGAGGATCCGTTGGCCATCGATATCTCGTCTGGCTGTTCATTCTCTCAAGACCAAAGTAGTGGTGCCAAAGCAAACCACAATTTGGTTAAGTCAGCTAGATGTGTGGACAATAAACATCTCCAGACATTTGAAGCCAATAATCATGGGCTTTTCCATGGGGAGAATCCTTCGAATCAGCCTGTGGATGGAAGAGATATGGAAGACTGTCATCATGATTCATTTGCAACAAGCTGTTCGAGATATAACAAGTCTATTAATAATTTTTCCAATGCTCTGGCAGGAAAACATCAAGTGAGTGCTTATAGCTCCTTCTATCTGATCATGCAGGCTTGTTCAGTGCTTTCCCCTAACTTTTTTGTTATCGGGAAAATTATACTTTGCATTGCCCTTCATCTACTCAATCCCTGAATTAGATATTTCGGTGGATGATTCTTCCACATAGATAGCACATGTGCCATTTTCCTTTTTTAGATCTTTTTTCGATGTGGCCCCCTTGTCATTCCTCTTTCTGTCTTCCACACCCTCTCCCCTTCCTCACCTCCTGCCGAGAGGCGAGAGCCGTCATGTTGCTCCTCAGCATTGTCAACGCCGTCACGCCTCCCCCCTCTCCCTTTCTCTCAACTCTCATCATCATTCATGCCTTGCATGCCCCACTGGCTACAAGGGTCTCATTGTGGCTAGGCCATTGCTGACCTTCACCACACTGGCTTATGCCTTCATGCATTGGCCACCCGTTGCTCCGTGCTGTGCCTGCCACTACCCTCCACCACGCCGGCTTCCTCTACACAGCCACCTCCTTCACCATGCTGACCACCTCCCTTCTCCTTGTGCTTGCCACCTCTCTGCCCTATTCGTAGAGCCGGAGGCGATGCTGTGCCCACAATCTTCTTGCCTTTGCACTCCAGTTGACCCTTGAATTTTTATTCACTGCTAAAGCCATCGTCTGGTTCCAACTACTTGGCTGAGACTATCCCCAGTACGTTAACCTTGCTGCTGTGTGTGCATGCATGGTGACTGGCAAACCTTATTTGCTGCTGGATTTTTCTTTGCTGCTTCAGCTGTCAGCATCAAATTGGCAAATCCTTGGCCAAAGACCAGCCCGTCTGCTCACTGTTCTGCTGGGTGTGCATGCAAGAGAGCTGGTTGGCTATATCGATTGGGGGAGTTAGAAGAAAGAGAGATGAGGCTGACATGAGGGTCCACATTTTTTTTTTGAGGAATATTTATTTAGTTTGTGTCCTACTGATAGGGTTGCCGTGTCAAAGCCATGATGGCAAAACTATCCCCAAAACTGCTCTAATGGGTTATTTGCGCTGTTTTGCAAGTTGGGGTGCCAAATACTTGGTTTTCCAATTTGGATGTATAGTAGATGAAGGGCGCAAAGTAAACATTTTACTTTATTATTCATTTGTTAAATAAAAATTTCTGGTTTTCCAAATACCTGGTTTTCCAATTTGCACTGTTTCGCAAGTTGGGGTGCCAAATACCTGGTTTTCCAATTTGGGTGTATAGTAGATGAAGGGCGCAAAGTAAAAATTTTACTTTATTATTCATTTGTTAAATAAAAAACTCTGGTTATTCTATCCGATGCCTTTGATTTAACATTAGATGACAACCTGCTAATGTGTGTGATTGCATGCATTGTTGCAAGGCACCATATATGGGCTGCTGCTTTTCTTTAAATTTATGCATTATGTTTTGCAAATTATCTAGTCTAAATGGTCATCCCTATGAACATATAAATTTACCAGGTAGCCATACATATGCAGGAACTTGGTTATTCAGAAGTACTAGATAAAACGTGGGATTCATCTAGTGGCAATGCTGGTGGCCCAATTTTGGATGTAAATAAGGCAGTGGTTACTTGCTCAATCTCCTCAATCCATGAAGAAGGTAATATTGTTTCCTATTATATTGTTTCCCATTATATTGTTTCTTATTTTAGTTGATTGGTTCTTATTTATCAAATCGATTTTGTCAATGAATCAGGTAAGGAGAGTACAACCATCAACCTTAATAATGCAGAAAACCTGATGGATGTAGACCATGTAAATACTACGGAAGTAAACTCTGATGCAGTGGATCCTATCTCGCATGTGGGTGGTGCACACAAAAGAAATGCTGAGATGGTAGGCTGTGCTGACGCAGCCAATGGAACACAGGATCATAAGAAAATCAAATTGGATAATGTAGGGTCTGCGAACTTTAGTTTATGTGAGAATATCACCAATGGAAGGTTGTCATCTAAGGTGCATCCTTTGGCATCTTCATCTGGGGATGAATGCACTGACAAAGTGGCAGGAAGTTCAAAGATTAACGGGAAGTATGTGTTTCCGCTAGATCTAAATTCGGTGGATGATTCAGTGACAGGAAATATTGTAGATATTCTTTCATCAGATGAGGAGGATTTACCTGAACAAAGTGCGCCTGATCTTGAGCTAGAACTGGGGGACCACAGATCTAGGAAGGCAATGTTTTCCAATCATTGCCCTAAGGTTGGAGAGAAGCAAAAGAAGTGAGGTTCAATGTTTAGTGATACCCCAGGGAGCTCTATCTCTTGATTGTGGTATCACAGAAGCAAAATTATAAACCGCAATCACAAGCAGAGAAAGTTGCCCGTAAGGACCAGTAGGAACTATCCATCCCGTAAGGACCAGTAGGAACTATCCATCTTGGATTTGGTTCTAACAGTGATTGCTGGTTGATCCTCTGCCCACTTCTTGAGTAGGACACAACTGTGTTGAAAACAAATGCACTGGAAGTGGTGTGATAATGCTGTAACATGTTAGCTTGAGCGCAGTTATAACTGATTACTGCGTATGTACCTGCCATCTCACCCATATACCCATCTGGATTATTTCATGGCCAAGAAGACGAGCTTCAGAATTCAGATCGTGAGTTGGTGTAGTGCAGAAATAGTAAGCTGCTCTGCAGACCATGGAGTTAGAAATTTGAGAAAAAGGGTAAACTCAAATCTTTTGTTCAATCACTGAAATCTCATGTTAGGTTGTCTAGCTGGCAACAGCGAGAATTTAGATATATAGCAATTAGCGTGGGGGGAGAGATGGTGGTAAACTATGTCGTCAACATATAAATATTTCACTTTTCCATTTGACAAATAGCATAGATCTTCATTCCGTCATCCTTCGTCCCAGGTGATTAATTTCTTTGCCGAGTGACCGACCAAAAGGTTTTGTGAGAACTTCCATCCTTTTTTTTTCAAAAGGTTATTTTTTTTGTCGAAACAATGTGCATGTCAGCGGCTTTTGTTTTTCAAAGGAAAACAAGCTAAATGTTGGCCATCCATCTTAAATTTTGTAGCTCTTAAAAAAAGTGACTACAAATCGGAAGTTGGATGTTTGATTATAGGAAAAAATGAACGCTTGTTTTAATAAGTTAAACCAAATATTTCATCTAGAATAATAAAATGTTTCAACAGAAAAAATACATCCCGTAAAAGTTAAGAAATATTATTAAGTCGGTAAACTTGTAATTAACTGCTAGTGACATTTATTAGCCAAAGAA
Source organism: Raddia distichophylla (assembly GCA_005191435.1). Taxonomy (NCBI): domain Eukaryota; kingdom Viridiplantae; phylum Streptophyta; class Magnoliopsida; order Poales; family Poaceae; genus Raddia; species Raddia distichophylla. Next base: position 2,081,204 of record SPJY01033452.1, on the reverse strand, counting down.
TGGCACTATAGTCCTTGGAACTTGTAGTCGAGTGCACGAAGTCTCCTAAATATTGAAATTGTTTTTTTTGTTTTCGTGAAACTTGTCATTAGCACTGTTGCCTCCAATATGTTAGGGATCTGTTAAATGCTAAGGTGACGCCTATGTGTAACTGAAATGCTAACCTATGCGTTGTCGTGGTGGTGACGGGGGTGAAAAAAATCTGGAAAATCCAAAATAAACCGATGAAATTGAGATAAATCTTGTCGGTGTGCAACCTACCAGGGTGTGCACGGGAGTAAGAATCAGCAGGCCACGTGGCAGCCAAACATACGACGGGCGAGTAGGCCCCGACGCCGCGAGCGAGCAGTCCATGTGGTGGCTAGGCGTACGGCGGGAGAGCAGGCCTCGACGCCGCTGGCGAGCAGTCCACGTGGTGACTAGATGTATGGTGGGCGAGCAGGCCCCGATGCCCTAGGCGAGAAGGAGCGGCGGGCGAGCAGCGCCACAAGTGTCTGGCCGAGCCGACGGGTCGAAGGCCCCATGTGGAAGGACCGCATGCAGCTAGAAAGAAGCTTCCCATGGAAGGCGTCTCCCCGTTTAGCGTATCGGAGACATTAATTGCGACGATTCGGCGTGACAGATAGAGGGTGCTGATTGCTGTCACTGTAGCTCTGGCAAGGGCACTGTTGCCATCAAGCTGTCACTGTGCGGAGACAGGTCTGACCAGCGCCGATGTCAAGCGACTCTCCCGTCTAGTCCGCGCGTGATGATTAGCGCGAGGGGGCGAAGCAGCTGGCGTCATCTAGTAACAAGTTGACGCATAGTGGCTAGGCCATTTAATGTATCCCTCCTCTTTCTCTCTCTCTCTCTCTTCCCGTCTCTCTCTCTCCCCCCCCCTTCTCTCTCCGACCATTGGCTGGCCCCTTGAGGTATAAAAGGGGCACCGAGCAGCAGAGAGAGTAGGTTCCCCGTTCGATTCCTCATTCTCAGTTCTAGACTCCCAAACAAGCATTGGACGAACTCGCTCCGCGTGAGCCAATCAAGAACAGGCAGGAGTAGGATTGTTATCTAGATCGGGGGTCCGAACCTAGGTAAAATCTCAGAGTCTCCCTCACACAGGAAGGAGCTGGAGTGAGCTACGCGGATACCCCCTCAGCCAAACAATTCCGTAATCCCGCGGAAGGATCTTGTCAGGGAGGTAGCGTATTGCGCCGTCGTGGGCTCCTGCGGCTCATACAGCCGCACCCCCAGCGGCTCCAAACTCTCGCCATGGCTTCGGTTCGCAGTCTAGAGCATGGCGCTGGAGTCTGCAACTGGCGGCGGTCCTCGCCGCGTGCCTCCTCAGCTGCCTTGGTAGAGGCCTTGGCAGCGGCGGTCGCTTCCTTGTGGCGGCCATCCCACGTGGTCTTCTTCGTGCGCGCGCGGGAATCAACTCCTGCTATTGCACGGCGGCCGCCTCCGCCATCTGCCTCAGACGGCCGTCGCGGCGCGCCGCGGCCGTCGCGAAGTCCTGGAGAGCCTGGTAGGCGCGCCCGAGGTCAGCGACGACGACGTGGAGGCGTGCAGCGTCGGCTGGAGCAGCAGCGACCGTCAGCCCCGTCTCCTCCGCGATGGCCGTGTCGCAGCGGTCGGTGACGCCTGAGGTCCCCACCGTGGAGGAAGGGGCGGCCGTGGTCGTCGGCGGTGGAGCGGGCGAGGGCCTACCGGCGCTCGAGCTGGCACTGTCGGCACCTCTGCAAGAATCCGGAAAAACCTTCAAAAAAAGAGGGAAAGGTACGGCAAAAAGCAGCAAGCTTCTAACTAAGTGTTTTAGGGCATACCGAGCAGGACGCCCCCAAAGCTGATTGCCGAGGGGGCAAGCTGTGGCCTCCCGTGCGGGCCACGGGAGGAGGAGCGGTTCGCGCAGCGGACTCGACTGGAAGGCCATAGAGGTCGGTAGGGCAACAGGACGATTTGGCGTATCGGAGACATTAATTGCGACTATTTGGCGTGAGAGACAGATGGTGATGATTGATGTCATTGTAGCTCTGGCAAGGGCACTATTGCCGTCAAGCTATCGCTGTGCGGAAACTGGTCTGACCGGCGCCATTGTTAGGAGACTCCCCCCATCCAGTCCACGCGTGCCGATTAGCACGAGGGGGCGAAGCAGCTGGCGTCATCCCGTAGCAAGTGGGCGCACAGTGGCCAGACCATGTAACGTATCCCTCCCTCTCTCTCTTGCTCTCTCTCTCTCTCTCTCTCTTTGTCTCTCTCTCTCTCTCTCCGGCCATTGGCTAGCCCCTTGAGGTATAAAAGGGGCACCAAGCAGCGGAGAGAGGAGATTCCCAGTTCGATTCCTCATTCTCAGTTCTAGACTCCCAGAACCAGCACTGTAAGAACTCACTCCACGTGAGCCAGTCAAGAACAAGCAGGAGTATGACTGTTTCCTAGATCGGGGGTCCGAACCTGGGTAAAATCTCGGAGTCTCCTTCACACAGTAAGGAGCCGGAGTGAGCTACGCAGATACCCCCTCAGCCGAACAATTCCGTAATCCCTTGGAACGATCTTGTCTGGTGACATTTTCACCGGCAAATCTCAAAAAAATCTAGAAAATCCAAAAAAAAGGGAAAAACAAAAAACCAAAAAAATTTTAAAAAGACAAATTCATAAAGAATTTTTTTGACAAATTATAAGAAAACAAGTGTTCTATTTGTTTGGGTTTTTTTTCTAGTATTTTATGTATTATCCATTTTGGGATTTTTCTACATTTTTAGTTTTTAAATTTTTTTTAGGAGTTTGTGGAGTTCTTTGTTTTTTTTTGTGAATTTTTAGAATTTTCTCTTTTTTTTGTTTTTGGATTTTTCTTCTTTTATGTTTGTTGGGATTTCCCCTTTTTATTTTTTTATTTTTCTTCATTTTTTTCGTGTTTTGTGATTTTTTCTCTTTTTTTTTTTGGATTTTTGAAAATTTTCCGTCTTAGTCACCGCCACGCCAGCACACAAAGTCACCAATTAACCGACACATAGGCGTCAAGTCAGCATTTATCGACATTTTATTGGATCCCTAAAGGATTGAGGGCAACGGTGTTAATGGCAACAAGTTTTCGGAGTGGAAAACGAAATTTCAAAGTTTAGGGGATTTTGTGCAATCAGTTACAAGTTCTGAGGGCGACAGTGCAATTTTCTCTTCTTTATATAAAAGGGTTTTGTTTATTGTAATTATAAGTGATAAATTAATAGAGCATTTACTCTTTCAAATATCTCTTGTTTTTTACCACTGTGCTAATAGTATATCAACACGTTATCAGCGCGATCAGGATCAATGGTAGGTTACAAAAATCCATGATTGGCTTCGTAAAGCCACTCCTAAACGAGATTAGAAGGAGATAGCACTTCAGTGGCATTCCCTGGATGCACCGCTCTCCAAGAGGGATTGCCATCTCTGTGCATGAAGACGTTAAATGAAGCGGTTGTTGCCTTCTCTGCAAAGTGCGTACACGCGAGGCGGCGAGGGCATCCTTCTGTGAGAAAAAAAAGAAGTCATTAGTGCTGATCATAGAGGGCAGCAATGTGAGGCCTTTTTAAACAACATTATACCGGCTTTACTAGAATAGGGTTTCCTTTAATGTACTGAGCAACACGACACCTCATGTCGGCTTGTATTATTTTTTAAGTGATTTTGTAACCGTTTTGAATTGTTGCAATCTTTGTAATTGGCCAATGGTCCTTGCACCAAACTCCAAGCTTTTCATCTATCATTGGCTAATTTCTTCACGCTTGTATCATCCAATGCTCAAATTATTAGGTCGACTCCTTATTAACCCATTATACCAAGAGTAACGGACCCCTTAAATGAATCTTGCAATCTTTCGGCTAAAATACCATAGTATCTAAGCCTCGCACTACTTCTAATTTAAAAATTCTACACCATCAGTTTTCACTTTCGTCGGCTATGGCTTCCTCATCGTCTTCCTCTAACATGGACTATGATCCCGATGAATTAGCTCTTGCACTCCTTACTCAACATGCTGATGATGAAAGACATCCAACACCCCAAAAAGAGATTTCCCGATTCCTTAATGGGATGAGGAAATCAATTATCAATTATATATAACAAAGGGCCTAACCAGCCGGCTCCTGGTTAGGCCACGTCTCCGCCACCAAAACGCGCCGCGTCGCCCTATCATTCGTGTAGGCCATGTCACCTGAAAACTAGCGGCCGTCCGATTTTCTTGCGAAATCAAATCTGACTGTTTATCCTAAACATTTAGAAGAAAATGTTCCGCACATTGCATAAACAAGACTGGTGCGTTGCCCTCTTGGCGATCTAAGCTAGATCTCAGCCCGGAGACCAGAGGTCGAATCCTGCCACCGCCGTGATTTTTTTTTCTAGCGCCCGTACTGATAGGTACCTGTTTCCTGTTGACCATATTCAGCACCAGCATGTACTAGCTCGGTTGGCTAGCTCCACAAGCCGCCAGAGCAGCCAAGCTGGAGACCACGGATCGAGTCACCATCACGCCAGCCAGGGCAGGATTTTTCCCTTTCCTATTTCTTTTTTTGTAGGTCGCAAAAAAAATAAAAATTGAGAGCTTCCCAAAATTAGACCATGACTATAAAAAGAATATCCATAAAAAATTTTATATTACTTAGAGTTTATAAAATCCAAATTTACAAATAGTTTACTTTCCTATTAAGGATATATTTCTTCTCGATTTTACACTTTTCAATTTACCTACGGTATGTCAACAAAAACATAAATTTAAAAGTTTCATAACCATGTCTACAACAGAATCCAAATTTACAACTAGTTTGCTCTTTCTTATTAAGGATATATTTCTTCTCGATTTTCCACTTTTCAATTTACCTACGGTATGTAAAAAAACATAAATTTAAAAGTTTCAAAACCATGTCAGCAAAAGAACATAAAAATTTAAAAAATGAAATGTTTTCGTGATGCAACAATCGAACTAAGAATTTTATTTTTTGTAGGTCACAAAAAATAAAAATTGAAAGTTTTCAAAAATTAAAACATGTTGGGACAAAGAACATACATGAAAAGTTTGATGTTGTTCAAATTTATTTTGAGTGCAAATTTACAAATAGTTTCCACATTCTTATTAAGGGCATATTTCTTTTCGATTTTCACTTTTAAATTTTACTTATAATAGGTAAAAAACACATAGATTTGGAAGTTTTAGAACCATGTCTGCAAAAGAATATTCAAGATTAATTTTCTTCAAAAATTGAAAGTTTTCATAATGCAAGATTTGAACTAAGGATTTTTTGACAGGTCAAAAAAACATAAAAATTGAAAGTTTCTAGAAATTAAACCATGCCTGCCCAAAGAACATACATAAAAAGTTTTATGTCATTCGAAATTTTTTGAAACCCAAATTTAAAAATAGTTTACTCTTTATTATTAGGCGAGCGCCAGGTGTCGGACGTCCGGAGAGACGCGCCAGCGCCGTCCGTCCGATCGCCGGCATCGCGCACATCCAACGCGCCCGCGCTCCCGCATGATCAGATGCGAGCGTTGAGTTGTTAGCCGTGCTGTTGATCAAATTTTCAATTAAACTTCTGATTTTTGTACAAAATTCAAACAATGTTCAAAATATGTGGAATAAATTTCATAATTCTTCTAAAATCGAGGGCAACCCATTTTAATACTTTTTAATTTTTTGATTTTTTTTTCACTTTTTAAATTTTTTTGATGTGAAACTAGGAGAAGGCACTTATGAAACTTACATGCATACTAGCGAAACTTGGCCATGTGCTGATGAAACCTGGCTTTGTACTGATGAAATCTGATGAAACTTGGATGAAACTTCGATGTAACCTGATGAAACTTGGATGAAACCTGTTGAAACTTGATGAAACTTGAATTGACCTGATGAAACTTGAAGAAACTTGGATGAAACCTGTTGAAACTTGAAGAAACTTGACAGTTTGGCAAAGTTTAACGAGTATGAAACCCAAGTTTCAGTAGGCGAAACCCAAGTTTCACCAGGTAAACTTAAAGATTTATATGGCAACATACATGTTGCTTTGTTCGTAAAAATGCGAGGAGCACGTTGGTGCAAACGGTTTGTCGTGACGCTGCCTGTTGTGCAATATCTGTCGCGTCACTCTCCGCAATGCTCCCTCTGCCCTGATCTATCTGGCCGTCTCGCCATGTCTGGTGGACAGTCTGATCATGAGTGTCGAAGGCCCTGTCTTCGATTGTCACATTGTCGGCCCAATTACCATATCTGGTCGATCCTTCCTAACGGTAGCCCTTCGAATGGTCGAGGCCACCTGCCCGGCGTGTTCAACTCCACCGATTGAATCGTCGATCGCCACCATGCTCCAACTTGCATAGAATTTAGCATTTTTCTTGGCACACGCATGAATGCATAATCCTCGTGCATCCTCCAAGATCATCCGCCTCGCTGAACCTCAACTCTGATACTACTTGTTGGAAAAAACAGGACGTCGATACACAATATGAGGGTAATGATTATGGGAGCTCCTCCCCAACAGCGCATCATACTGACTGTCGAGGTCACAACCACAAGTCGGTCGCGACCACGTACATGCCTACGACACTACTTTGGTCGTTACTGGTTACACCAGGGGTGCCCCCAATTTATATAGGAGCCAGGTTACGAGTCCGAACCTAACATGACCCTCCCCTGCCTATTACAACACAGAGACCACGTAACCTACTTATACACATATTCGACACCAACTCAAATACAATTTACACTACACTCAGGGACGAAGTAAGGGGTGGTGGGAGCCTTGGCTGTAATGGCCCAAAAACCATCTATGTTTATATGGTCATGTGACCAAGTCATCTTTTGAAATTCTCTTAAATTCCCCTCATATTTCAAGTAGTTGCACAAATTTTTAAACTTTGAAAACGGTCTAATCATATTGGCCCATCAATTTCAAAGCTCTAAATGTAAATATACCTACTTAAAAATTAAAATTCTAAGTTTGAAAATGAGTTGTGAATACCCTGGTCTATTAATTTATAGTGAATTTGAAATTAAATGGATGAATATTACTAATAGAGAAAAATTCACCTATACCTCCATACATATATTCATTTATGTGAAAGATTAGCAAAAATAGTGGAAACAATCATAGAAAATAGTTTAAATCCTGGGGTGTTTTCTCTCTCCCCCCTCCCCGACAGCTCTCCCTCACCGATTGGCCATGGTGGCTGTTTTCCTGCACGCCCAAGCCACCTGGTCTCCTCCTTGCACACAGCCGCCACCGTGGTACCCGTGCCGCCTGCTGCCTTTGCCGTCGTGGCGCCACTTCCCTGCCGCGTCGTCTGTCATGGCCGCCTGTGCACCGTAGTCATCGCTCGCGTTCGCGCGCATGCCACCAAGCCACCAAGGCGTGCTCTGCGCTTCCCCTGACCACCCTGTGCGCCTGCGCTCGCCGGAGACCACATCGCCACCAGTTTGAGCCGAAACACTTCACGAGCTGAGACCATGGTTAGCCTAAACGGTAAACAGTCGGTCACCCATTGTTTAGCGTTTAGACGGTTTAAACGGTGTTTACACGGAATTAAACGGAGTAAACGGTTTCTATTTATATTGATAAAAATAGCATATATTTTAAATTAAAATTGATATTTTTTAGGCATAGCAAACTAGGAGTAATGCAGTATAGCAATTATCATAAGCAGATAGCGGTGATACTATATTAATACTAGTAGAATTGTAGATTGAAATAGAAATTACACCAGTATTGGACTATTGGTGTAGCAAAAGAGCATTACTGCTAGAGTATTAGTACATCATAAGGATTGAAATCACAGCTTCATGTCACATATTAAAACCGCAAAGCAGTACTGCACAAAGAAAAATTGAAAACACATATTAATAGAGCAGTACCTAGACGCGACATGGGACCCACATGGCTCGAGCGCGAACGCATGGGGCGGGCCAGAGTCTAGGAGGGAGGTGAGAGCACAAGAGTTTAGCTGGCGTGAGCGGAGCATGGAAGTGAAGTTAACAAATTAAGAATTCTACTGCATTACATATCCTAAACGGCCTGTTTAATAACGTTTAGCCTGTTTAATTCTGTTTAATCCCGTTCTGTTTAGCCCGTTTAGTCCGTTTAATTTCGTTTTTGACCGTTTAAACCGGCCAACCGTTTAATTCACTGTTTAGGGGCTAAACTGCACAGTGTTCGCCTGAACACCGTTTAAACAGACGTTTAGGCCGTTTAGGCGAACACTGGCTGAGACTGGTCGCACCCGCATGCTCTCGGCACACCAACACCACCTCGAGCTCGCTCGGCAATCCAGACACATAACTGGAAACGTCGGAGTACGGACTTGGTCCATGGCCATCGCGTTTCCCTTTTTCCACCTGTCAGTTGCGCCCCTTCTTTTTCCCCCTCAAGTTGCAAGAGAACCAGAGCATCTTTCCTCACTCGCGCACTTAAGCAATCAGTTTCACACACTCGCGTTGCTCTCACAGAAAGGAATCAGCCTGAGAACCCTCGAGCCCACCGGAACGCCTGTGCCGCCGCCGCCGCTCGGAAAACTCCCCTTTCCGATCTCTCCTTCGTTGGTGAGCATCCTGGCCTCTCCTCGCGCCATTAGTTTCGCCTCATACCTAGCTAGCTTTCCCTTTACAATCATGGATTTATGTTCTCAGGAAACTTGGAGCCCTGTCATGCCGCCGTCGCCGCCGCTCAAAGCTCACGGTGAACCATCGATCCAGTGACGCCCTCGCCCTTCTATGCGCTCGGTGAGCACCCACCGACCTTTAGGGGGTGGAAAAAACCGAGCTTGAACGAGCCAAGGGCTGGCTCGGCTCGGCTCGCTCACTTCTAGGCTCAGCTCTCGCTCGGCTCGTTCACCACACGAGCTAGAGAAAAAGCTCGGCTCGGGCTCGTTCAAGGCTCGGTCCGACTCGTGAGGGCTCGCGAGCCTAATTAAAAAGTTGATAAGCAATCTTTGAGGTTTGAAAAAAGGTGATTTGGAGGGCTCTGCCAAGGAAGGCCTTTAATTTAATCCTTTATGGACCTTTGTTTGGGTTGTGTTGTTGGTATGTCTAATTGTATGCAAGTAGGTAGACCAGATATTAATGATATGGATGCAAAATATACCTAGAAATTTACGAAGCCACGAGCTTCGAGCAAGCCACGAGCGAGCCAGCCCCAGGCTTGGCTCGGCTCGTTTTTTGATCGAGCTAAAAAAAAAGCTCGAGCTCGGGCTCAGACTAGTTACTGTGTTGGCCGGATTTGCCCATTTTTATTGATTTTAGGTAATTCTAGAAATGATAAATGAATTATTACAAATAGTAGCTGAACTGTAATAATTTTGAAAATTTTTGAGAAAATACTTGACATGGTTTTGGACTTTAAAAAAATGTTATACATGTACGTGCCTTAAGATAATCCTCCGGTACCTTTTATTCCAAGAGTATATTAAAGGTTTTCGTATATGAGATAAATGGCAGAAATGAATACAATTATTAAAAAAGTTGTACACGTTAGAAATTCTCTGAAAAATGGTAGACATTAGTTGAACCCTCTGGAACCCATATGAAACACCCAAGGTGACCCTTTCTATGTCTATTTAACAATAAAGAGGGACTATTAGTAAGCTTAAGTGGAATAATTAAGAATATCATAAATTAATATAATATGGGATTGTGATGAGAAAAAAGAACCGCAAGCCTGGAACCTTTTAATAGAATATCTGTCATTCACTATTTATTTAAGGCCCTGTTTGTTTGAGCTTCTAGCCAGCTTTTAGCCTCAGAAGCCAGAAGCTTAAACAAACAGCCAGCTTTTGGATCCCGCTTCAAAGAAGCCAAAAGCCACCAAAAGCCCAATTTGTACTGTGATCCGAGCTTTTCCCATAAGCTAGTTTTTTGTGGATTTTCCGAGAAGCGGGTTTTAGAGAAGCTGTAGCTCAAACAAACATGGCCTAAGTCACCAACCCTCGATCAGATAAATAAGGAACTATGATTTCAAAAATATTATTTTCTTAAGAACAATTATCCTAAATAATTATATTACATCTCTATGGACAGTAGATATACTTATGATACTATTTAGGATATCATATCGTGCATTCATTTCATTCATGCACCATGACACCACAGTCATGCGATGAGTTATCCGACAATGAACTCATGGAACTTCCTCGACATGTTACCTCGAACTGATGTTCAGATCAAATAGCCACTTTGGGCGTAACACACCCGACACTACACCTTGCAATTCATGCTTCAGGATTTCTCCTTATGCTTATATTGAATTGTTCCTTGCACCATAATATTAGAAGTAGACGGGGTCGCCGAACCGTTCGAGATAAACCTTGACGATCAGGAGTACTACCCCGAAGATCAATGCGAGTTATATACTTTCTTACTTTATGTTTGCTCGTATTAGGGAAGGGTGGGACCTTCCTTAGTGCGAGTAAACAATTACTTTACGCATTTATCCTGATACCCAATTCTTGCAAGTATTTCCTTTAAAATACTCAATTGCTTGTTATCTATAAATTACAATACCCGTTGTTAATCATGATTTATCATGTCATAACTCATTGACTTGTTCTATGTCAATATTGATATTGCTTTGATAATATCAATTATCCTTGCATCACATAGTGATTGCCTTGATAATCACATTCCATTGGCAACCTGGGTTTAAAAAATAAATTTAATTGGTTTATACTTCTAAGTCTCGGTAAAACATGCTTAGCAATGCTTATGTCCCCAATTTTGTTGACATGGGTCATGAACCCCGAAATGGTAAACCGAGATTCACCGACACGTATTGACAAATGATTATGATAGACTTGGGACCTGGCATGCCAGTGTGAGTGTGATGGAATGGTTGGGTTATGGTTGGAAAATAAGATGGAGTAGATTGAGTCTACGCTTCATAAAGGAGCTATGGGCACCACATATGCCGTGCAGCAAGAGGGGCGTCGAGTGCTCTGCGGAAGCTTGCTGGTAATGAAGCGCTATACCCTTAAGTCTGTGGATACGGTGTCCCACCACATCTTGTGTTAACACACGGAGGGTTCCATAGCCGAAGAAGGAAGCATGGGGTAAGGCCCTGAACACAAAAACACGGTGAGCTGAGGCTTGACTACTAGGGACACAGAGTGCTCTGCGCAGGCTTGCACGTAATAATGCGCTCTGCCCCTAAGTCTGTGGATACGGGGTCCCCGAGTCAACGCGTGACCATCGCGCGGTAGTGCAGGTGGATCTTATGAGTGGTATTGCGGTCACCATAGAGCTCTCCAGTTGAGGAACATGCGGCCTGGCGCAGTCACTGCGGTGATCTAAACCAAATTTGCGCGGGCTGACAACCTGGGGGGACTTGGTCCACAACGTGGTCGTCAATCTTGGAACAGGATGGTGGGGTATGAAGTTGTTTGGTAGAGTGCCGAAAGTGCCGTAGGATGGGTTATTGTTTGGTAGAGAGCCCAAACTGCCATAGGATGGGTTGTTGTTTGGCAGAGTGCCGAAATTGCCTTAGGATGGGTTGTGATTTGGTAGAGTGTTGAAACTACCATAGCATGGATTAATACTGAGAATTACTTATGGTACTGAAACTCTTTAATTTGGATAAAAAGGATTAGGTATTGGTCTTCTTTACTAAATTTGGCTTTTCGGAAATAAATAAATCTCAACTCTCCTTTGATAAACCTTAATCATTATTAGATGGTTGATAACTAGTCAGTGCAAGTGAGGACAACGCACTGACCCTCACATTTTCCCCTCTCTAGAGAAAGAGCCGATGGAAGGTGGTGCGGATCCGTATGAGTGCCACGAGGATGGTGATCATCAGTACCAGGACAACGAGTAGACTAGTTATGAGGCGTCTAGGTTACCCAAGTCGTGTGGGGTTGCATAGCTATTGGAGTATGTGTATCGCTTTTATTTACGCTTGTGACACTCTATTCTTCTACTTGAACTCTGATTGTATCTAAGGCCTATGACCGTTTGAACAATGATGACCCATGGTCGTCGAACCGTAATATTTACAATGTCAATGTATGAGATGATTCAGCTATGCAACTAGCACTAAGTGTACTGATCCAGGGACTAGTGCATGCTTGGCTCCTTGCATTGGAAGGTAAGCAAAAGGAGTGGGCACAGCTGGGCCTTGCATATGTTATCTTTCACCCTATTTGGACTTGTTTCCTAGTATTGTTTTAGGTCCCTCGTTATAGATCTAATTGGCTACGTGAAGCTAATTATTTCTTTTTACCAATTGTACGATCAAATCTTTTGACAGGCTCTAGAACCTACGTTATGGTACTGATGAGGATCCTAAGCCCCAAAGCCCATGTTTATTTAAGCCGATGGCCAACTCTCGGCGTGAACACCCTGTTAACTACGAGGCGAATTTAGTTTTCCTCCCTTAACTCCAAAATCTGCCAATTGAACCCTTGAACTCCTCATACTAGACAAATTCCTCTATGAGTTGAAACCACTCCTGGTTTGGATGGCGTAGCACCCGAGTCAGGAGGGTTTTATAGAAAACAAATTCCAAAATGTTTTATTGTAGAAAATCATAGCAGAATAAAACAAAAATATCTACGCAATCTAAAAAATGTGTAAAATCCATATATGCAGTAAAAAAGTGATGTTTGTGTGTAAACTTATATGCAAAACATTATTTCTGTTAAGTGTGTTTTTTATTGATTAAAGGAAATATTATCCTAGCTTCTTCAAAATGGGAAAACTAGTTTAGCTTATTGGAATAGTAAAGAAATTAATGAAATGGTTGGCTGTTAGTATGGTTTTCTAATCAAATTCAAAGGCCAGGCTTACATCCCTCTATTTTTCTTATTTTTCTCAAATTTTCTAACAAGTAAAACTAATTTCATCTAAATACTTGATTTATCTACTAAATAAAAGATCCTTTTTTTTTGAGCTTCCTATGTTTTCATAAATTTTATTAGTTTTTTTATAATTTTTTTTACAAACCACAATGACTTAAATGCCATGTTAGTCAAAACCATTGTGATTTTGGCTTTTTTAGAGGGGGGTTGTGTAGTATAAGAGTTTAAAAGTTTGATTTGTAAGTTATAGTTAACGGAGGAATACCTTATTTTCCTACTAGTTAGGGTCTTACGGAGGATAAAATAGACTTTTCCTTCATTAAAAGTAGGGGAGACATGAATATTTGAAGCTCTAGCATAGGGCGAAAGTATGAAGGAAGGACATGCATTCATGGACTTTTGTCTTCTCTTATTTTTGAAATTACTTTTGCAACTGTTTTGAAAAATCCTACCATTTCTTTCCTTCCAAAATATTCACAAAGTTTCGTTATCATGGATTAGAAAAAAGGGTCCCAGTACAAATAAGACGTTCGATTTGGGAGAAAAATGGACACTTGTTTCAAACAAATACGACTTATTCTAAACATATATAATATATTGATGGAATATTCTGTTGGGAAGCAGGTAGGCTACACTATCACAATTCGACGTCGTGGACACCCAAGATATCATGCAGGTAAGGGATCACAAATTGTTACGTTTGGCACGCAGTTGCAGAGGAAATCAAGTCAGAAAAATTGATTCTAATGTCACATGCATTCTGGTACAAGAAGCCGTCGTTCATGCCAGGATCGAAAGTAATCTCCTTGCTGGTTGTCGTGTCACTGTCACCGCTTGCCAGTGTAGTTGTGATGTATAGAGGAAGTACACGTGCTCTTCTGGATTTCACCGATCGATGTGTCCGCGAACGACAGCACACATACAAGGTAGAAATGTTGTGCGAGATGTGCTAGAACCCCACCGCAGCTAGGGTTTTTGTGGAGCGGGATGGGGTGCAACGGCTTGGGCTTGGTGAAAGTTCGTCTAGTGCCTCACGCAGCCCTAGGTCTCCCCTTATATGGACGTGCTAACTATCACATTAGGTCTCCAATTTCTATGTGAATCATTATCCGCGTGCAAACTTTCTAACAGATCAAATTCATTTGTTCCAATCCGTTAAGTATGTGACCTGTTAGGTTCGAGTCATTAACCATGGACCTGGAAACCCTTTTTCTAGTCCATAGATCAATAATGGTACGTACAAGCACATATTGACCCTGAATGCACAGGACGATCTCTTCGGCTAGTCAAGCTCAAGGCATGGTGCATGTCACCCTTGTGATAGCTTAACCATTCACTCGTCAATGTAATGGATATAAATACCATCATTTGCTCTTTAATCAAATTAACATGATTGTGCACTTTTTTTATCCATCCACACCAAGGGGCCTAGAAATATCTTTCCTATTATCCAAGAGGGGCAAATCTCATCTTGATTAATCATACCCCTACGTCATGCTTCGTGGCATACTCAGTAGGTAACATTATAACTACCCTGTTATGGTGTAACATTTGATAACACCAAAGTATATGACTCCACATGCTAGGACCCCATGATGATCTCAGGTCTAAAGACTATATATGCGTACCACTCGTGACTACAAGTTGATGATACTTTAAAGATAACAATCTCCGTAGTTAATCAGACTAGGTCTATCCAATCACCCATGTTCTCTAATATATGTTCGCATTATTGGTTTGATATCTCTATACCTATGGTATGTGAAACATTACCACAATCAATACATGTATCAATCAAATCATTGTTACTCCTTGTAATGATATAGACTGGGGGTTGTTAAAAATAATGTCATAATAATAATGTGCCTCACAAACAAGTTGTATTTTATAAACAAAGTTTTAACCTTAATTATTGGAATTGATAAGCAATGTTATCATAATTACATGAACAAAGACATATATAATATGTTCATATGATTGCCTCTAGGGCATATTCCATTTATCTACCACTTGCACTAGAGTTGATCGTTGGAACATGATGTTGTTCTGATCGAACATGCAACATGACATCATAGAAAGAGCAAAAAAGCTGTTGGAACATGACAATAAAACTGTTGGAACATGTCAATAAAGTTTATAGAACATGAGAAATGAATTGAAAGAACATGTTGAAACATAGTCGATCGGTGTTGAAATATGGTAAAAGAACTATTGGAACATGAAAAAAGAACTCTAGAACATGTCGAAAGACCTGATAGAACATGCCAAAAACTGATGAAAACACCATGTTACAAAGTGAATCATCCACCCCATACAATCTAGATGTTCCGCGAGAACAAAAATGATGTTCCGACCAACAAACTCGAATATTGCATACGCACAAGTGTAATGCTTCAAGATCAAAAATCATGGCATCACTTTCTTCCTCAAATTTGACAGACGTGTCGATTCCAAGAGTCGCACAAGGCACGAGGGGGGGGGGATTTGTGTTGTTGAGAGAAGAGGTGTTCGACCGGATCGGTACACTGATCCCAAGCAATATCATATAAAAAAAAGAAGAAAGAATAGTGTAGTACACAGTATTTTGTTTTTTTTAAATCCACTACAATTTTATATATGTAAAATAACAAAGTCCACAATATATATTATGACAAAGCCCACAAAACCACGTGTGATTCGGTCAGATAGCGAGCTTAAAGTGTGGGTTTCACTTTTTTTCTGTTTCTGCCTTTACCTGAGTGTTCCGTCTTCTTTCTTCTTTCTTTGACATTATTATCCTCCCTCACCTCGCTGTGGGGTGTGGACTTCCTTCTCATCCCATCTGGCACCTAATTAGTCATTGACAGGTGGGAAACTATGCAATTTACTGAGGTCATTATCATTTATCAAATCAACAGATGACGGGATGAGTGTAGGCAAGCAATCTAGTTCACCACCGGAGTCTAGAGATTGTTGAACCCATTTCAGGAGCATCCTTTTTTATAATGCTACAGTTCTATAACTCATGAGCTGGTTAATCCACATTATCCGAATCTAATTAAAAATGATCTTGGATTAAGACCATAATTGTTTGCTTGAAACAGCCAATACAAGTCAACTTCATCTCGATCCAACCAAGACTGATCCCAAACTAATTTTCGGTAAAGAAAGCATGCAACATTATCATAATGGCTAGGAATCTTCGCCCAGTTCTGTGTTCATGGGAAACAGGATACCGAGAATCCAATCAACTTGAAGTAACATTAAGCAATAGTACATCCATATTAGCCTTAATCTGGACATTCTTTCTTGTCCATATGAGATTGGGAGCTGATCAGATAGATCAGCATGCTGTCTCCTTCAATCCTACACACAAGATCCTTATTACAGAGCAAGCAAGTAGCCATCGAGATCTACACAGACGAATGCTCCGTGTTTTGTACACAACAAGAAACATCACCATGAAATCTAATTCACTTAGATAAGTTTGTCAGCTCCCTTGTTTCAGTTCTTCCCCATGCTAACAGCAGGCTGCAGGCTGCTCCAGTCGATCCCACTGGCGATTCGCAGTGGTCTGCCCCGCTGATCTTCTTTTGTCTTGAGCTTTCTGATGGAAGCACATCAAGGCAAAGACAATGGTCAGTTATTTAGGAGGAGTAAAAAGAGCATTTACTAGATCTTGAAGATGTCTTACTTCTCCTTGCTCAATTTTTCCATGTCTTGCCAGGTCAGTCTTGGGCCTTCGTCCATGCCCTCGCAGATCAATTCGCCAATCTCGTTGGTGTAACAGAGGATGCCCATGTTCTTGTCTTCATAGAACTAAAAATAAATTGGTGGTTGAGATTAGTATGCAAATTAGCGGTGTTTTAGTTCTTCACACAGTTACATGGCACAAATTGGAAAGAACAAGTACCTTGTTGACCTTGTTGTTGTAGCTGACAAAACTGGAGGCTTTCTTGGATTCAGAACTTGAGCAGCTATCCATGGAGGCTCTGATCAGAGTCTTTGGGCTAATCTTCCTTGGAATTATGGTTGCACTAGATGAGTAGCACCTCAAGGAAGCCATGGATGGATTGGAGCACCCCTCTGGAAGCGTAGAACAGCTAATCATGGGGTTGATGTCATGTAAATAGCCATTAGTGGATGGTGGATAACAGTTTTAAACAGGGATGTTAGGTCAATGATAGTCTGGCATACCAGATGATTGGCTGAACTGTTTAAATTAAACCTGGATGCTCAGCTATTAAATTGGCATATAATTGGTGGCAAGTTCCATTTCTACCTCCGGTGTCATTATTGGATAAAAAAAATTACGGGTTGTTCAGGTTATGACTCATGACAATGACTTCCATTTTGCTTCCCTCCAAGTATCTCCACTTCGATTTTTAAAGCACACAGAAAGAGAAATCCAAGAGTTTTAGGCGAATCAGCGAATGTATTGTACTTGTACAAGATTAGAGACAAAGTTTTACTTATTTTGAAACATTTGAAGTTTTCTGTGAACAATTTTATTTGAAATGACAAGTGGAGCTTGAACAAATTTCCCTCCTTTTTTTTAATTTAGAATTCGAAGCTGTTCTATATGAAAAAAATGGTGGCAGACTCTAATTAATAGGCGAAATTCTTCCATAAAAACTTGGTTTAACGCCATAAACCAGGAGATGATGAGTGGCATCTTCTCTTCCTGTTAACTCCATTGACCATTTACCAGCTAAATACCAAAGACCATTTATCAGGTAAATTCAGAATATAAGCATAAGAATGAAATATTAGAATATTAGCAGAAAGTAGAATGAAAACTTTGCCAGGACATGCTCTCAACCTCGTACAAATATTAACTCCAAAGACTAGATAATATTTAAAAGGTATACAAATCAAACTATTTTTCTCTTTTACTCTGAAACAAAATATGTTCTTCCTTAATTGCTTTTTGTTTAGTCAACTCGCACGAACTGCCACCGAGATACTCCCTTCGGACATCAAACAATAGTCGTTCTAGACATTGACGTGGTCTACGAAATGCAATTGGACCATCAATTACCATAGATTTCATTTATAAAATCCAAAAAAAATGATATTAAGAAAGTGTTTTCTGCGATAAATTTATATATGATTTTCATGTGCTCAATCCAAACTTAAGTCGCAAATTCTAGCCCGTGAGCGCTTCTCCCAGGCGACTCGGGGGCGATACAGAGTAGCGCCATATTATCCTCCACGTTCTCCCCCACTGCCGCCACCGGCGCGGTGTTGGCGACGGATGACCTTCTCCCCGCTGCTCCCTCTCCTCTCCCTCCCCCTTCCTCCCTCACTCTCGGTGGTGCCGCTTCGGGTTTTTCTACAAGGTGGTGCTCCCTGGCTGCGCGGCGGAGTCGACATAGCTTTTCCCAGCGGTCAGCGACCAAATCCGATGGGTGGCAGCTAGATCCGGTGGGTATCGGCCAGATCTGGTAGGTGGCAACTGGATCTGGTGGTCGGTGCACCGGTTTCGACAGGGTGGTGTCCTCAGCAGCGTGAGCTATGTGACTTGTCCGACGAGGCGTCTTCCGCGGTAGCTCGACCTCGGCGTGTTTGGTGGCAACCTCGTCCATGGGTAACGATCCACCGCACCGGCTAGGTGTAGGCTCTAGGGCCCACTATCAGCGGTCGTGGCTTCTTGGCGGCCGATATCAGTGCTCGCGGCGGCGGTTGCGAGCTCGGCTCCCTCCTTGCACGCCTTAGGTGTTCAGGGTCATGTGGGTCTAACTTTGTTCCCCGTCCTAGGATGGCATCCTTCGCATGGTAACTATGGGCAATGATGTTGCGGGGGAAAGTCCTGCCTAGTTTGTTGTGCCGGTGTTGGTGGTGCTTTGTGGCGTTGTTGTGATGCTCCTCCTCTAGATGTATGAAAACCCTAGTTTGCACTATAAACGGGCATTGGCAGCAACCGTTAGGTCGTCGTTCCCTTAATGAAGGCACTGCCACTTCTCCTTGACATGAAGGTGTCGTCTAAGGGGCCGTCGATGTGGTGTGCGCCTTCACCCCCATAAAGCTTCATCTAGTCCCCTTCGCGTTTCCACCCATGACGGCCTTGCACCTCTACAGCCAGCCGTTGGTGGCATCCTTAGTGGGTACTCTTGCTTCGTGCTAGCCTCCGGCCTCTCCCACCTCCTTCTGGAGAGGCGGTGGCTTGGGCGTGTGTCCCCACTCCTCCCTTTATTTCAGGAGATCTTCTACGGCTAACGTTGTCTGCTCTTCTTCTTCCTAGCGACTTGGTGTTAGCAAAGTGTGTTCAAGCTCCGGGCGAGCATTCCGCTTGATGTTGGTGGCCGTCGTTGCTCCAGTGGCGCTTGATGGGGGGTGGGGCACACGCATGATGGTGGTTGG
Organism: Raddia distichophylla; assembly: GCA_005191435.1. NCBI lineage: Eukaryota > Viridiplantae > Streptophyta > Magnoliopsida > Poales > Poaceae > Raddia > Raddia distichophylla. The sequence continues at coordinate 2,062,079 of SPJY01033452.1, read as the reverse complement.
GGCACTTAACGTCTCGGTTGTGCTTCGTTTTGACAACGGGGATGAATGGAGTTTTGTGCTTACTTTGCACGTCCGCTGGTGTCTTAGTTGGCAGTCGTTGTCTGTCTTGCTTGGCTCACTGAGCTAAGCTTTGCGGCTGTTGGAGTGTTTTTGGTCGTCATGGTTTCTAGGCGTGCATCTGATTGTGGCCTAAGGGTTCTCGTCTTGTTCTTTGTTGTCTTCACCCTTTGGTGAGGTGGTCGGATTAGGCCGAGGTGGCATGTGGTGGCAGCGTTCGCGCTGCAGTGGATCTTGGTGCTTTGCATCAGACCGTTGTACTACTTCTCTTGTTCTTTATTGAAATGGTAGAACTCGTGTGTCTCTTCGAGCTCGCTTGAAAAATGTGCTTAATCCAAATGTCTCAAGATTTTTATGAATAATGTTTTAAATTTTGAGTTAGGACAAATTTAAAATGATTATTCATTAAATATGGAGTGAGCAAGTTGCTAAACATAAGTACATCGTACCCCAAACAATCCCGGTGTTTTTGAGAAGGCCTAGAATAGAACACGCCTGGTTTGGTGTTCATTGCCTCAGCGGTTGCAATTGCCTTTGGAGGTAATCAAACGTATGTAAATAAAATATAAATTTATGGTATACAAAATGAATATGAACTGTATTCCTCCTAATCTAATAGCTCAAATTGATCTTGCGCTTTTTATTGTGATAGTGTTTATGCTACAATGATCGTTTAATTTTGTGTAGGAAATGGTTTGAATAAACAAATCGGCAAAAGGTCGCGACTATGGAAGAATGACCTGTGCGGACCATAGGATGAGTTGTTCATGCTTTCCTAGGGTCGGCGGGCTACTACCGCCAATTCATCCAAGACTACAGTGCCATCGCCGAACCACTCATGTGCTTCTCCGTAAGGAAGCATTATATTGTGGAGATGACACCAATCATGCTTTCCGCGCTCTTTAGCAGGCTCTTTTTTCAGCTCCAATCCTCCAATTACCGGATTTTGCAAAGCCCTTATCATCGAGTGCGATGCTTCTAGTTCGGGTTTCTGTGTCGTGCTTCACCAAAACTTGGTACCTTCTACTGATGACTTACGGTGTCACGTCTTGCTAAATTGGTCGTGTATGAGAGCAAATTGATTGAGCTGCTGTAGGTGGTTCGTCGTTGGAGGCCTTATGTGGGAAGAGCGTTATTCACACGAACCCCTACAACTTGAAGTTTTTGTTGGATCAATAACGCTCGACTATTCCTCAACACCAATGGCTAGCAAGCTCATGGGTTTCGACTTTACTGTCGAATATAAACTAGGGTGGCTCAACGCAGTGGCCGATGCCATGTCTAGGCGTGACGACGAGGACTACCAGCCAACGTTGCAGGCTCTAACCGTGATGACATTGTCTTTTTTGGACATCTTACAATGCGATCTACCAAAGGATGAAGTGTGGAGCTCCATTTTGTCGGTATTCAGAATGGTCACATCGCTACTCCTTGGTCTATATGTGACGGTTTGGTCCTCTTCAACATCCACATCTTTATCCCAACCATCTTACCGTTTGCCATTACTATTGTGGGTGATTACCATTTAACCAACACATGGAGTTCAGAAGACGATCCACCGTGTTCTGATGGATTTTCACATCCCTAGCCTTCAGTAGCTTGTGCAATGGTTCATCCGCGATTCCGTGGTATGTTAGCGCAACAAGATTGAACACCTCCATCATGGTGGTCTCCTTCAGCCTTTTCAAGTGCCGCATGGACTGATATTGCTATGGATTTCATCGAGGGTCTTCCGAAGTTTGGTGGCTTGACCGTCATAATGACTGTGGTCGATCATTTCTTCAAGGCAGCGCACTTTATTCCACTGGCTCATTCGTATACACCAGCTTCAGTCAGTTGGGCTTTCTTTGACATGGTGGTGCGCTTACACAGGATATCGTCCTCTATAGTCATCGACCGTGGTATGGTGTTCACTAGCACATTTTAGCGGGAGTTATTTCAGTTGGCTGATGCTCTTCTTCACATGAGCTCTACTTATCACCACCAGTCTGATGGCCAGTCTGAGGTGACCAACAAGGTGATAACTATGCATCTTTGTTACTTTACCGGGGATTTTCAGAAGCAGTGGGGTTACGCTGGTTGTCATGGGTAGAATATTGCTACAAAATGTCCTACCAGTCCTCCCTAGACCACTCCGTTCCTATATCAAAGGCGAGGGTCGCGCCCCAGCAGTGGATTCCCAAATGATGGAGTATGATGACTTCCTGACGGATATCCATGACCTTCAGGCGCAAACTAGAGCATCTTCTTTCTAAAACTGCCATCATTGTGAGGTGGAATTTGCTATTGGCGATTGGGTTTTGTTTCAGATATCGCACCGTCCGGCCATCTCGCTTCCTACGAGGCATCGAACAAGCTCAGCACACGTTTTTATAGCCCTTATCAGATTTTGCAGCACACTAGTTTTGTGGCGTATTGCTTGCAGCTACCTCCGGGAGCACGTATTCATGATGTTTTTCATGTGGACCTTCTAAAAGTTCCATGGTACTTCTCTAGTGTCTCCGGTCTCTTTGCCCCCAACTTCTTCATGGACAGGTCATCTTTGTTCCACTTCAGGCGCTTCAAGGACATACGGTTCATGGAAATCATCAAGTGCTTATCCACCGGAAAGATATGTCGGCATCTCAAGCCACTTGGGATCACGTCGACAAATTCTAGCACGCTTATCCCAATTTCCAGCTTGAGAACAAGTTGTTTCCGGATGAAGGGTGGGATGTCAAATTCAACGGTGCCACATACATGTTCTCTTCCTTCCTCGTTACCAGCATTCTTCAAAAAATCTAGGTGCGAATCCCGAAGGTACCAAGCAGGATGCCAAGGCCAGAAGCACCTTCAGAGAAGCCGCGAAGGTGAGGAGAGCCAAGACCGAAGATGGGACATTCTAGCGATGACCCTATTGAACGGAAGCCAGGAGATGCCCAAAGACCCCTTTATTATCACCCGAAGATGGCATCCTTCTCCCTAGTGCCTAGAAGGCCTATCAAGAAAGTGAAGCCAGAGTACACATCGTCCTAAGAGGGCCACATCCCTAGTGGCCCAATGTTGGGCCGTGTATCCCCTGGGGGCCATTAAGGCTTATATAGTTTAGGGTTGTAGGGGTAGATCATGTCTTTCATATAATTGTAACCGATGCCATTGTAAAGGACCGTCGATTTATCATCGACGGTTCAAGAGAAGTGTCAAAGGGGTCTTTCCGCGTCTTGGTGAAAACCCTATGCCCTGCTCCCCCTATAAATAAAGGATCCCTCACTTGAGGAGGGCCGCATTCATTCTTACTCAACCATTTTGTCTCCGGTTCCAAAACCCTAAAAGCTCTTTAGCATTCTCCCCTAGTGCAGTAGACATACCTTGTACCGTCTGAGGCACATCGACGACAGTTGGCGCCGTCCGTGGGGACCTTGGCCCGGAGGCGATGGCTCGGGGCAGGAACACAACAACAAGTGAAGTACAAGTCGAAGGCGCAACGGGAGTTGTGACAGGAGTTGTCATGAGGAGTGGAGGAGGAACCAGGTGGAACATAGGGCAAGTGTACTGCAGGAGAGCGGTAGCAGGAGGCGTGGTAGGCGTGGAAGACGAAGGCAAACCCGAGGAGAGGCCAGATAACCTCGAACTAACCCCCCCTATGAGGCCAGAGTCGAGTCGAATGAGGGAGCTAAGTGTAAGGATCCTAGGCCGAGCGGGGGGGGTGAATCGGACCTTTTCAAATTTTACTCTTATCAATTCGCTTGCTTAGTTAGTCAAATTAGGAACCCAAGCTATCGATGGACTTAGAATTTAGTTGCGGGAGCTATCACAATAAAGCTCAATCGACTACTAGGAGGCTCGATGGCACTCACACACAAGCGATCAATTCAAAATGCGGAAGTTAATGAGTGTGACGAAGAGACGCAAACCGAATTGTTTACCGAAGTTCGGTGCTCAACACGTGAGCACCTACGTCTCCGTTGAGGAAACTTCTCACACAGAGAAGTCGGGACCCTTTCGTCCCTAGCCCTCAATCCACTCGTGGTAGCTCTTTAAAGAGGTACCACCCTTTCTACACCCCCCCGGCAAGGAAGGTACTTGCATCTCGGGACACCCTCCATTGGAACCCTCTCGTCCCCTCTGCCGCCTCGGCCTGTAATTTTCCCTCCGTCCTTACCGCCGTGTAAGGTTAGTTTTGTTCACCATCCTTTGTGTTCTTGTTGTATTTTGGTTGATTTATTGTATGGAATATGGCAACAAATTTAAACTACCCTATTCCCATGCCGCAATCTTTATAGTAGTAGTTCAGTAAGAAAATCCCAACATTACATGTTGTACTGCTAGGTTTCACTTTAATTAACTGGCATCGACAATTTTTCATCGACAAAATATCAGTAACATATAGGTGCTAGTAGTGTGGCTTTGTCCTGACAGAATTTGCATCCTTCTGTTGTTGGCGTTCATGCTAGATGCCTATTTCATTACAAGGTTCAATTGGAAATTTTCTTACTTGTTATGGCTAATGAAAGTAACAACATTGGGCACCTATATGTTACTGATATTTTGTAATTTATATGCATTGCTTTTTGTGCTGTGTGTTTCATTGTATTACTTACGATTATTCCATATGTTGTGCATTACAAGGTTCAATTGGAGATGTCTTCGGGTAGCAAAAAGAAGGCAAAAAGTCACAAATGGACGGCAGCGCATTTTACTGCCTTTGTGCAGTACTGTCAGGACCTAATGAGAGACTGTTACATGCCTAAGGGCCACCTAGAGGGCGATGGGTATGAAATACTTTCTCAGAGGCTTGAAGATTGATTTGGTGTTAAGCTCAGGCCAGATCAACTCAAGAACAAATAGGACAACTGTCGACTGGTGACTAACTGGGGGTCACCGCCGGCAATGATTATATATGGGGCGATGCACAAGATCCAAACTCAATGGAAGCACAAGACAGGGATTTATACAAGTTCAGGCCCTCATGGCAGAGGTAATACCCTACTTCCTGTGCTCTGGGATTATATGGGATATATGTGTACAAGATGATCGGGAGATGTCTCTCCATGGATTGGTGTGGAGATGTTCCTCAAGATGATGCAGATGCCCCACCAGGGGGCTCCCTGCCTGCCTTATATAGTGCGGGGCAGGGTTACAAGATAGAGTCTTGGTCAGTTACGAGGTAGGATTCCTATCTCTATCCTCTATTAGTTATCCGGGATTACAAGTATATCTTCCCTATTAATTAGGGATAGACTTCTATCTTCATATCTTTCCTGGCCGAGCAAGTCTTCTAGAGTCCAAGTGGTACTCGTCCTCATCCACCCGACTTGGTCCATCCCCCGCCGGGTGGTCTTTTAGGCCCGCCGTGTGGGTTCCCAGGGTCGATGTTATCCACAGTAGCCCCCGAGTGCTTCATAGTCGAGTTGCTGCTTTTCTTTGTCGCACCTTGGATGAGTCATGCTTCATGCCGAGTGCTTGTAGATTGGTGATGCTTCTTCCCGACTGGCTTCTGCCTGCTATCTGCTAGGAGACTGTGAAGGACTCATAGATAGTTGTTAGTGATACCCAGCTCGGAATTGCCGGGGTTCTGGCGATTGGCCAGTTGTAAAGCGCATCACTTTGATTTTAATGAAGTGGTACCTGTACTCGTCTTGCGATGTACAGCGGGCGACCCAACATGGGGCGTACCATTGGTTTTGGGCTGAAAAGCCGAGTGATACCTGTACTCGTCTTGCGATGTACAGCTGGCGACCCAACATAGGGCATACCACTGGTTTTTGGCTGAAGAGCCGAGTGATACCTGTACTCGTCTTGTGTTGTACAGCTGGCTACCCAACATGGGGCGTACCACTTGTTTTGGGCTGAAAAGCCGAGTGATACCTCTACTCCTCTTGCGATGTACAGCTAGCGACCCAACATGGAGCGCACCACTGGTTTTGGGCTGAAAAGCCGAGTGATACCTGTACTCGTCTTGCGATGTACAGCTTGCGACCCAACATGGGGCGTACCACTGGTTTTGGCTGAAGAGCCGAGTGATACCTGTACTCATCTTGTGATGTACAGCTGGCGACCCAACATGGGGCGTACCACTGGTTTTGGGCTGAAAAGCCGAATGATACCTGTACTCGTCTTGCGATGTACAGCTGGTGACCCAACATGGGGCGTACCACTAGTTTTGGCCGAAGAGCCGAGCGGTACCTGTAACCGACCGGAGTGGAGTACAACAGGAGGCCCCAGAGGGCATACCATATTTTTAACCATCTGGCACCTGTACTCGTAGAGTAAAGCTTGGCCCAACATGGAGCATACCATCTGGATAGGATTTGGCCCAATGATACATGTATCCGACTAGTGCGATCACACAACTAGTGTCCCAACATGGGGCATACCATTGTTGTCAGCCAGGCGGTACCTATACCCCGACCGGAGTGGAATATAGCTGACGGCCCCACCACAGGGCGTACCTTAAGGAAAGAGTTTGGCCGTATGGTATCCATACCCGGGTTGCGGTGTACAGCATAGGCCCCTTCTCAGGCGTACCATCGAAACTCAATCCCGACATCACTGGTATCTGCTCCTGACATGCAGCGACCAACTAGTGACCCAGCATGGGGTATACCAAGAGATGGGTAATTTTTTATAGCTCTGCCGGTGATATGCCCTCAAAGGGGTGCACCGAGGCTAAATTTGGCTTGGCCCGGCCGCGCTTGTAGCCGCTGGTTGTGACGCGCAGCTGGAAGGCCATAGTTAGCGCTCAGGGCGCAGAATGGCCTATGGCCAGAGGCGTAAGCGTATAGCTGTACCAAAGTTGGTGTAGACATATAGCCGTACTGAAGTTGGCGTGGGCATATAGCTGTGCCGTACTGAAGTTGGTGTGGGCATGAGTTAACTAGTGCTCCACCAAATACGGCTTTGGAATTGTATGACAGGGTGGAAAGATATGTCAGAGCAAATGAAGAAAACATAAGGAGTGAGGCGCTAGCAAAGATAGAAAATCATGACAAAAAACAAGAGAAGAGAAAAGGTGATGACAAGCGGCGAGGACGCCAGTAGCAAAACAAGAAAGTGCATCACATTGAAGAAAAGCATAAAGATATTCGTGGAGCTGAACAAACTAAGAGAAGTTAGCGAAGGCCAAATTATTGTGCCTTGCATGGGAAAATCGAACCCACAACACCGAAGATTGCGAAAACATCATCAACCAAAGAAACAATTACATAAGAAGGCCAAATCAAGGAAAGGGGCAGCTTGACCAAAACCAAAAGTGGTATAGAACAATTATGGAAGAAGATATGAATACAACTAGGAGAATGGGAGAGAAGATAGGAGGAAAGGAAGAGAAGAAGGGAGAGACATAAGAGAAGGAAGAGATAGGAGAAACGAAGACAGGCGTAGGTCGCCAGAGAGGGTACACAATGTAGACCAGCCTCAGCAAGAGCAAAAGAGAGTGATACACATAACATCTAGAGGATCCTCGGTGAACCTGGCGTCAAATATTCGAGAAGTGTCACATGTGTCTTCTACACGCCCGCAAGCAATCACAATCACATTTGATAGCACAGACGCAAGAGGAGTTCGTTTCCCTCACCAAGACCCTTTGATCGTCACAGCTGAGATTGTAGGATATCACGTGGAGAGGACATTGATAAATGGAGGCAGTTCGACTGACATAATATTCATGCCAGCATTCAAGCAGCTAAACGTACCCGAAGACAGATTGAGACCCTCTCATCTACCTCCAATACTCTGGAGCTAAACTCCGCCATGTTCCGTAGCATTTCCCACTCTCCTACCTCCTTGATGTCGTCTGCCTCGTAGCCTTCCATCTCCTTCCTCCATTTTATACGGAGGGGCAGAGTGTAGGCAAGAGCGGCAGGGCGAGGGATCTGCTTGATTTTTGGTTTTGAGCTTCTTGGAGCTAGGACTGGGATGGGACCCTTAGCCTTGGAGATTTGGCGAGTGCCTTTGGGCGGTGAAGCAGTCGGTGGGGGAGTCGCGTGTTGGACTGACTCCTTAGTCGGGGCTAGTTTGGCCTATGAACTTGGGAGTGGCGGAGTAGCAGCTACGGTGGCCGATGCTTTTGCCTTTGGTTTGCTCATGGGGATACCCGGAGTGGTCTTTCTGTGGGTGAAAGAAGACGCCAAGAACGCAACTTCGATGAAATAGCTAAAAGAAGGAGTTATGAGGGGAAATCTTTGTGACACTTTAATCTTAATGCCTACGCCTTTCCGAGTGGCGTGCACACTCGGGATTGAGCCGGAGGGCCCTCCTGGTCCTGACAAGGCTTCTGGATTAGCAAGCAAAGGTGAAGAAGGGCTTGGAGCTCGACCAGCGGGAGTAGCACCTGTCTTTAGGCTTTGGTGGCGTCGATGTAGAAGTGGCGTGTCATCTTCTTTGTATTCGTCCGAGTCCTTAAAGACAATCCCTTTGCCTTTTTTGGCTAGAGGGGCGTCAGCCGAGTCCTCTGCAGGACGCTTTGGCGGCGCATCCTTATGGCTAGGGGACTGGGTGTCGACGGGTGCTTAATCGGGGGTTATCGTTGGCAATGAGGGGTTATGCGCTGGATCCAAACTCGATGGTAGCACACGACAGGGGGTATTTTTTTATAAAGGTTCAGACCCTCGTCGGCAGAGGTAATACCCTAGTCCTATGCTCTGGGATTATATGGGGTATATGTGTACAAGATAATCGAAAGATCTCTCGTATGTTGTGTTCTTGGCCTCAAGTTGTGTTAGGAGGCGAGAGTATTGGATTGGTTTCCAAACTACCTTACCCCCCTTTATATAGTCGAGGGGGTGGGGTTACAAGGAGGAGTCCTGGTAGGTTACGAGGTAGGATTCCTATCTCTGTCCTCTAACCAAATATGTAGTTATCCGGGATTACAATTGCATCTTCCCTATTAATTAGGGATATACTTCTATCTTTACGTCTTTCCTTGCCGAGCAAGCCTTGTAAAGTCCGAGTGGTACCCTACCTGATCCACCCGACTTGGTCCTTCCCCTGTCGGGTGGTCTTTTAGACCCGCCGTGTGGGTACCCGGGGTCTATGTTATCCACAGTAGCCCTCGAGTGCTTCATACACTACAGGAATCTGAACTATTAACGTCAGCCAAATGTATTTACGTCAGCCCAAAGAAAACCGACGTAAATAATCTGGTTATTTACGTCGGCATGAGTAAACCGACGTAAATATACTTATTTACGTCGGCCGGGCCGACGTAAACACAGGTATCAGGACTTAGCACCAAACGGTGTGATGAAACCATTATTTACGTCGGCCAGGCCGACGTAAATAGGTCTATTTACGTCGGTTTGCGCCAGCCGACGTAAATAACTGAACTATTTACGTCGGCTTTCTGGGGC